>JACEFZ010005611.1:15000-26888 GCA_014155875.1 Cepaea nemoralis
CGAAAACGTATCGATAAATATCCACGACAGGCAAGAACCTACCGGACGGGCCCGCCCGCTTAGAGTGTAAAGAAGATAAAGGAGCCGATATATTCGGCGAGGGGGACTATTTCTGATGATCAGAAGCCTACTGTCGTGCTTGCTCTACGGCGGAGTTTTTACCAATATGTCACGAGTCGGCACCAATGGTGTAGTGTTGTGCCGAGGTGATGTTTCTAAGTAACTAAGCGTGCTAGCTTCAGTCCGCAAAGGTCTAATCCACGTTCGTTTGTCCAAAAGTCATGCAGTGAGCGTATATTAAGCATTTGCCCTTATTTGAGTCATTTTAACGGCGCCGTAATACTTTATAACAATACTCATTTTTAAGCTACTGTCAATAGAGTCTACTGGCATGCGTATATTAAAAAAGGCCCAAAAGGCTAAATGATCGACTTCTGTGCACTGGGTTTTATCCTATTTGGCTATGTCTCTTTTTGTAGAGCGACCTGCCGAGCGTCGCACAAAGTACGAACTCTGTAACTCCAGCGAGAAACCCCCAGGAATTCCCAAGACAAATTCACTCGTGAACTGAACGACGTAAACCGCTATCGAACCCGCAACCTTTGGAACTTTAGGCTGACGGCGTACTCGTAAATGAGTACCATGAGTATATGAGTATTAATTGAAAGCCTAGAAAACTATAGATTTGATAGTAGGGGTTTTCCGGACGAGATGTGAATGTTGAAATGGAAATAAATCTTCGTCAAAGTCAGCCATTGTTGATCCACACTAACTCACACAATTAGTTTACAACAGATCACATTCTCTTACCTCTAATGTCTACACACTTTCGTTTTAAAGAGACGTAAAGCAGGAATCCTCTCCGTGGTCCGCTTCGTGACGAACGGGTTACGGGCGCAGCTCGTAACACCGTATACCAGCGTTCGAAACACAGCACAGTCGATTTTTTTTTAATGAGATGGTATGGATACCGGCCGTTCATAAAGCAATGGCAAACTACTGATCGTAAACTTGCCCAGAAATCATGAACAGCCGAAAAATGCCGGGGTTGACTGCTACATTCTGTAAATGACATGCAACTAACTGTTTTTGTTTTTGAAAGCAGGAATACATATTGGGAATAGCTTATACTTAACTAACATTCGCATTTGAATCAGAGCATATGCCGTATTTCTCACCCAGCGTACCATTGGAAATCGTTCCACGTTCCACGCTTGTCACGCGTGCCCCGGTTTGTAGACGCCTGTTCTTTATTATGTTTATATTCCTTTTATAGCCTACGCCACATGCTGTTATCTTCTTTTAAAAGAAAGTGTCTATTATATTGTCATTCTCCTCCTTTTGATAGAAACTCTACATTATATGTATTTTCCTTTGAGGCAATACCTGATGATTTTTTCTTTTGTTTCACATACCATTACAGAAATCAGGAAAGTATGTGAATGTGTATATGTTTGTCTGAAAACGATGCTGCAGTGTGTATGTTAACTACATTGAAAAACAGCTGGTAACATAGTTAATGTGTCTGTCTTTGAAAAGGTGTTAGCGGTTTATTTCTGCTGCATTAAGAAAATATCAAGAGTTTATATTACTCTTGAGCGTGAGGTAGATTTATGTTGACAATGGTAGGCCTAAAGCCTGTGACGTCCACACCTTAGGCCTAATCCCAGACTGCCCGCGTGTGCTGAGATGAATTATGACTTGATTACATCATAATACATACCTCTTCAGATGTGAAGTTCCACTACCAGTTTTGCACACCCCCATTTCTTTTATTGGAGAGAGGAACGAAAACTCTACAGTACAGTCCCTGTGGTATTGTGGTATAGGTTCATGTGAAAGGTGTTGTCCACTTTAATATTTCCACGAGAATGCGAGGCCTATCACCTTCCTTCCTCACTCCCGTCCTTCCTTCCTTCCTTCCTTCCTTCCTTCCTTCCTTCCTTCCTTCCTTCCTTCCTTCCTTCCTTCCTTCCTTCCTTCCATCCTTCAATAATTCCTCCCTTTCTTCTTCTTCTTCTTCTTCTTCTTCTTCTTCTTCTTCTTCTTCTTCTTCTTCTTCTTCTTCTTCTTCTTCTTCTTCTTCTTCTTCTTCTTCTTCTTCGTCTTCTTCTTCCCTACTGCTTTTTGCCATGAAGCGTCGCAGACTTGCATTAAAGATGGTTTTATGTGTTTCGCTTGTCTTGTGGCGTTTGCTGAAGTCACATTTGATTTCTTCAATGTTTCTTTTACTCCATCTAGCTAACTCTTCCCGGGTCGTCCCCAGACTGTATTCAAAATCTCTCTCTCTCTCTCTCTCTCCTCTCTCTCTCTCTCTCTCTCTCTCTCTCTCTCTCTCTCTCTCTCTCTCTCTCTCTCTCTCTCTCTCTCTCGTAGAATGCTCTGGCAATATGATAGAAGCGTTTAATTGTTTAGTGTTCTATTATGTCAGTAATTGGTGTTACCTCTACACGTGGTCTTAGTTTCTCAGTTGTCTCTCTACCTCTTGGTTTTCCAGTTCCAGTTCTTATGCATCTCGTCTCACAAGATGTGACTTTATGTATGTGCATTTCTAGGACTGCCAAGTCTGTAACTGGTGACATAACGTTGTGACGAATAAAGCATCTGTCAGCTTTTGTTTTTTGTATTCATGTCGATATTTGGATGTTTCAGGATAAGTGATTATCATATATATATATATATATATATATATATACATATATATATATATATATATATATATATATATATATATATATATATATATATATATATATATATATATATATATATATCATCATTGGCACCTTTCCGTCTTGACAGACGATAGTTTGGTACATTGTGCTTCAAAAAGGCTTAATAACTACGATCCATGGCGGTGGCGAGTGTGGCTGGTAAGGCCAATTCTTGCTGCAAATGTTTGCCCACAGTAGGTGCATGTGAAAACATGGTCATTTCCACCATTTTGCACCATCTTACGTCTCTCACGCTCTGTGTGTGCTTTATCTGCAATCATTTTCTCCTTTGTCTTTATTCCATTTCTGATAGTTGCCCTTCATGCAACACGTTCAGCGGCGACGTGCTCCCAATGTGCATTATCAATGCCTGTATCAATCATGTCCCGCTTACACACATCTTTGTATCGTAGTAGAGGCCGACCCTGAGATCTCCTACCCGTCTGTAATTCACCAAATAAGATGTCCTTTGCTATTCTACCATCATCCATCCTCCTAACGTGTCCTATCCATCTAAGTCTACGAAGACTGAGCATGGAATACACCGTCACACAACCTGATCTTTCCAATACTTCAGTATTTGTGATTTCGTCTTGCCACTTAATACCAAGTATTCTTCGCAGACACCGCATATGAAAGCTGTTTAAACGTTTCTCTTGGCGTGAGTAAGTTGTCCATGTTTCACTGCCATAAAGAAGAGTACTAAGGACACAGGCTTTGGTAGACGAGGACTTTTGTTTTGGCAGTAAGCTTCCTGTTCTCCCAGACTCTTTTTGCTAACATGTGCATTGTTGTAGCTGCCTTGCCAATCCTGATGTTGATTTCCTGATCGAGGGATAATTTGCTATTTACCTCTGATCCTAGATATGTAAAATGGTCTACTATCTCCAGTTCGGCATCGTCAATAAAGATTGATGGTACACCATGTGCACCTTGTGACATAATCTGTGTCTTCTTTTTGTTAATTGTTAAACCAAATTCAGAACAAGCATTGGAGAATGCAGATAGTAGATGTTGTAATTCTTCCGCAGAGTGGGTCGTAATCGCAGCATCATCCGCAAAAAGCAACTCTCTGATTAGTACCCTGCTAATTTTGGTCTTGGCCTTCAATCTCTGAACATTATAGAGGCCACCATCTGAGCGTGAGTGAATGTATATACCACAATCCTGATCACGAAAGGCATATTTCAGTAGAAGTGAAAAGTATATCCCAAAGAGGGGTGGGGGTGGGGGGGGGGGGATAGTACACAACCTTGCTTAACTCCACTCTTGATTTCAAACTCTTCTGAAGTTGAGCCATCAAACTTGATTATACCCTTTATGCCTGTGTGGAACGATTCCACAATGGACAGAAGAGTTGGTGGGCAGCCAATCTTCTTTAGTGCTTTGAACAGACCCTCACGACTGACCAAATCGAATGCCTTTGTGAGGTCGATGAAGGCAATAAACAGTGGCTGATTTTGTTCCCGGCATTTTTCTTGCATCTGTCGCAATGAGAATATCATATCAATGGTAGACCGGTTCTGACGGAACCCGAACTATGATTCGGGGTAGACTTGATCTCCCAGGACTTGAAGTCTGTGCAGGACAATTCTGGCAAATACTTTCCCAACAATACATAGAAGTGAGATACCCCTATAGTTGTTACAGTCGCTCCGATCTCCCTTGTTCTTGTACAGCGTTATGATGTTTGAATCTTTGAAATCCTGTGGGACTTGTCCTTCTCGCCAGCATAGCTCTATTAGCTGGCGCGCGCGCGCGTGTGCGTGTGTGTATGTGTGTGTGTGTGTGTGTGTGTTGAGTGAAGAACCGACATCGCCGCACTCAGGACATTCCCATACGTGCTCCGTCCCCTCATTCAACAGCCAGCGAGGAGTAATACTAATAATCGTGCCCACCGCTATCTGATTTAAAGTTCTCCTGGCCTTCCCTCTCAGATTTAAAATTATTCCAGAACCTCTGCCGATCCACCGCAGTGTCATTATTTCTACATACGGGTTCTCAATCTGTTCCCCCGCCGTCTCCATCTTGTCCCACAAGCGCACGACCACTTCCCTCTTGTCCATAGACAATCTATCACCAAGAAGTGCATTCCCTGCCAGCCTATCAGCCTGTTAATCCCCCGCATCGCCAGTGCATGCACACACACACACACACACACACACACCCACACACACACACATACACATACACACACACACACACACACATATATATTATATATATATATATATATATATATATATATATATATATATTATATATATATATATATATATATATATATATATATATATATATATATATATATATTCTTACTGATCACACGAGATGATAAAACACATCCTGGCCTCGCACTGATGTTACGTGTAATCTGTTTGTAATGCCGGTGCTTGTTCTTGCCGCACATTCACTGTTTTGGTACATAGCCCTGATGTTATACAACAACTGCCCCATTAGACCGTATTCTTCGAGCACTTTCCGTAGCTTATTCTTGTTTACCCGCTCAAAGTTTTTTTTTTTTTTTTTTGATCAATGAAAGCCATAGTTAATTCACTGTTATATTCTTTTTTTATTAAAAAAAAATGATATTAATGCATCATATTCCATTTCTAATGCCAAAAATTGCTCACCACTTAGAGGCGGTTCTGTTTTGTATCTTGTCCTTCCTTGTGAGATTTCTGCATAGATTTTTCCTACATTACTAAGTAGAGATATGCCTCTGTATGTATTGCATTCTTTATTGCTACCCCTCTTATTTCACATAGGTACAATCACAACTCTTTTCCGATATTTTTAAAACTCACCTCTTTGCCAAGCCTGCTTAAGTATGTTTGTGAACCATTTAAACCCCACCTCCTGTCATGCTTTGATGGCTTCATCTGGGATAGTATCAGTGCCTGTAGCTTTGTTGTTGGGACATTTTTTCTAATTGATTCTCTTACTTCCTGTTCTATCATTCTTAGTTTATTATTTTCTACATAGTAAGGATTGAATGTCATGATCACTACATTTGTTGTTTGTGAATTTAAAAGTTCTTTAACACATGTCTCTCTTCTTGCTTTCATCTTAGTAGAGTTAGGTATATGTTCCCAATCTTCATCATTTGTTCTTGTGGAGCGAGTGAAGCACTCGTCTCTCTTGCCCGTAGCATTAATACGAGAGATCTTCCAATTACAATCTTACATGCTTGTGTGTGCGTGCGTGCGTGCGTGTGCAAATATATTCTAATGAAGTAAAGAACAAATGTATCATTGTTCGATTCAGTCACCACCTCGCCAAATTAAGTCCTCCAGTGACCGGTACAGTTTTTGGATCGCTGTAGAAACAATCTGGGGTCACTACTCGGAGTGCAGGGTCGTCAACAGTCTGTCACAGAAGTGCGCCATTGTGAAATTTCGTGCTCCAGTCATAAATTTGCTGGACTGACACGCATCTATCACCATACTGGACCTTAATTTGCCGATGAATTCTATAGGTTTCACCCCTTCATTGATCAAATCATATGTGGTGGAGGATGTGTGGGTAGGTGCGGGATGTGTGGTTGGCGGAGGATGTGGGTGTAGGTGGGGGAATGTGTGGTTGGGGATGTGTATTTGGCTGGGTGGTTGGAATGTTCGGGTGGGTGGTGGATGATATTGGGTGGGTGTGTGTGTGTGGGTTATGGGATGGGTGGGGATGTGTGAGTGGGTGGGGGATGTATGGATGGGTGGGTGGGGGAATGTATGTGTGCTTTGGGGTGTGTGGGTTAGTAGGGTATGTGTGTGTGTGTGGATGTGTGTGGGGGATGTGTAGGTGGGTGGGGGATGTGTGTTATAACATTGTAATATGCATTGTTTATGTTTACAACAATTATTTGACAATGTAATTTTTCTCACGTGAATTTATCATGCACTATTGATGAACGAAAGGTGAATGATTGGAAAGGCGGAATGTAAGAGGGGCCTGTATGCCCAATTTGTGACCCTTTGAAAATAAAGTTACCAAATCAAATAAAAACAGAGATAACAGAACGATGCTCCTCGTTTATGCATAACAAAAGTGGGGCGGCCATCATTAAACTGTCTTTTTGACGTCACCGTGTTCGTCTGCACCGCGGTATCACGCAATTAACACTCTTGACACCCTTAACAATAATATTCGCAGGTCACAAGATAATGACATGGCCATTGTAATTTCTATCACACTGTTAATGTGTTCATTTAAAGCATTTAAAGTGAGTGAGCTGAATCATACATCGCTTTGACAGTTTATCAACAGTCAGAGACAAGCGGAATTGCCAGCTAGGGACAGGAAACAGTCCGTCAGGTCATTTAGAATTTCCCAACATCAAACGGAAGGATGGCTGTGATTGTCACCACTCGACAGAAGATTGGCAGCTTGTTGGGGAAACCCGTTGTTGTATCCATACGGTAACCCGCTAGTTGGTTTTGGGAGTCAAAACAAGTGATGACAACTCTGACAGTGACTAAGCCAGGGAGGATAGATTCTTGACAATGGGTGATATGTCCAAATAAGAGGAAGAATACCGTCACGTGACCAATTTTAGGGTTTGCTAAAAACCATGATTGGAGAAGGGAGTTGAACTAAAACCGTTGATTGAGGCGGACGTGCTTCGGCACTGCGGTTCTGATTGGAAATATGTCTACCGTGTGCGAATTGAGTTAATTTAATTTTACACGTGCCTGTCATGGCAAGAGTAGATGTAATTTGATCTAACTGCGGTGTTGCCTAAGGTAGAACCTATTATAATTAGTTCTAATTAATATAGACTGTAGCCTTGTTAAAACTAGAGTGTGATGATTAGCACTGTTAGTGGAAAACTAGCTAGAGTAGGGAAGTGATACTTGGCTCTGTTAGTTGAAAATAGATTAGTGAAGTGTTGATAAGCTTTACTAGTTGAGAATTGAGTAATGAGGGATAATTATTGGGGGCTCGTCCGCGATCTTTGGACAGCGGGATCTCTCGTAAACGGAATCCTTGGACAGCGGGATCTCTCGTAAACGGGATCCTTGGACAGCGAGATCTCCTGCAAGTGGGATCCTTTGACAGTGGGATCTTCTGACAACGGGGTCTCTTGACACAGGATCCTTAGTTATAAAACGGAGATATCATATTGGAGAATCCAGCTAGAGTGAATGTGGATAGGGTTAGGACAAATATCTTACCTGTTCACACTTCACACGTCTGCATAGGTTTGTGGTCCTGATTCTACTCTTTTCACTGAGTGAATGTGCTGTGTGTGGTAATATCTAGATTTATAGTACTTGTTCATATATCTGTATAGTAATTTGCAGTTATATTGTACTCGACCTTCTAGCTTACCTCTCTGTAAAATGGCCACCCCTAAACTAAACACAGCAGAATTAAGGGCAAAGGGGGAAGACATGGGATTGTCGGGTTCTGCTCTAACGGATTACATACAGGAAGTGGAGAGAGAGTATCGTCAAGCAGAAAGGGAAGATCGAAAGGCCGAGTTGGAATTGAGAAGGATGGAGTTGGAACAAGAAGCTAGGAAATTGGAAGCAGAGCAGGCTGCTAGGAAACTTGAAGCAGAGCAGGCTGCAAGGAAACTTGAAGCTGAGCAGGCTGCTAGGAAACTTGAAGCAGAGCAGGCTGCTAGGAAACTTGAAGCTGAAAAGGCCGCTAAGAAATTAGAAGCTGAACAGGAAGCACAGAAAAGGGAGCACGAGTACCGGATGCGGGAACTCGAGCTCAAGAGGCAATCTAATGGAGAAACTGAGCGAGCAGTTGGAGGTTCCTCCATCCCAGGCTCAACCCCAGCAGGTGGACATGGTTACCATGCTATGAAGTTTCCGCTAGCGGTCTACGAGGAGGACAAAGAGAAGATTGACCAGTACCTTCAACGCTTCGAGGCCATGTCCGTGGCTATGGGTCTGAAGCGTAACAAATGGAATCTCAAGCTATCCCAGGGATTACGCGGGACCGGCTACGAGGTTTATTCTCGCCTGCCACCAGGACATGAGAACAATTATGACGAATTGAAGACGGCTCTGCTGAAACGATTCGATGTTACGTCACATACCTACCGGAAAAAAATTTCGAGCAGCGAAACGAGAACCGGGGGAGTTGTTTGTCGCCTACAGTTTGCGTCTAAAATCTTATCTCCATAAGTGGATGGATTTCGCTGGGTTCGCACATGACTATGAGAGTCTGGAAGAGCTCATGGTGGTCGACCAGCTGAAGAAGCAAATGTCTAAACCTCTCAGGACGTTCCTGGGAGAACAAGGAGCGGAACGTATTGACCTCGTGACAAAATTAGCAGAACGGTTCGTCGAAGTACATGGGGAGGCAGGGGAAAACCTTTCCACCAACACCAAAAGTCAGGAGAAACATGATAAGAAGAAAGCCAAAAACTCAGGAACCAAAAAGTGGGAACCTTATGTGCAAAAATCAGAGGATAGTTCAGAGAAGAAGAAGGAGGGAAGCAAGAGCACTTCAAGCTCTACACCAAAACGATCGTGGTCGGAGAAGTGGTGTTCAATTTGTAAGTCACCCTCTCACAATACGAGGGACTGCAAATCGAAGGCTAAGAATCCTCACTTCGCAGCATGTCAAGTGACTTCCAAGGAGGTTGTCACGGAAAATGCCTAGGTCAACAAGGAAGCTCGCCACCAGGAGAGCTCACTCAAGTCCGGCAATAGAAAATCTAGGACAGGGAAATGGTGCAACCAATGCAAGTCAAATACGCACAATGCTATTGACTGCAGGGGAAAGTCAGGAGACACTCAATTCGTCATGTGCCCCGGGAAACCTAAGGTGGAGCCCACCGAACCGGTCGAGGCCGAGGAAGAGACTCCAGACCAGGAAAAACCACCTGTAGTGGAATTGGTAGAGGTTAACGGTCGTCAAGTGGAGTGTTTGTACGACACAGGACTGGACGGGGAGGCCGTGATTTCTGCGGATCTGGTACATCCAGAACAATTCACTGGTGAGACATGGGAGATACAGCCTGCACAGAAGAGTGCTGTGGCCATGAAGTTGCCCATTGCTAATGTGGAGATTCGGTCAAGGTACGTCACCGGCACCATCAAGGCCGCTGTATTGACCGATCCCATTTTCTAGTAATCCTAGGTTGCCGGTATGTCTTTCTGGGAATGCCCAGGGAGCCAATCCATATGGGAGCAATGCAGACTCGCTCTCAGACGAGAACGGAAGAGGCAGAAGCAATTGTGACTAACCCAATGCCGGGGGAGCTACGAACTGCCCAGAGTGAGGATGATACGTTACGTCCTTGCTACAGAAAGCTGCAGAAAAGTGCTGATCCACCAGGACGGGGGCAGTACTACATGAAGAATAGGATACTCTACAGGAGAGCAGGAAGGGGAGACAACCTATACGGTCAGTTGGTCGTCCCGAAAGCTCACCGGTCCCAGATGCTTCATATGGGGCATACCATCTCCTTTAGTGGACACATGGGTATTGCCGCCACCATGCAGCGGATTTCCTGCCATTACTATTGGCCGGGAATGACAGATGATGTGCGTCGGTATGTGAAGTCATGCCCTGAGTGCCAGAGGGTAGCACCGAAACACTGGACAGCACCGATGTTGTTGGGTGAGATGCCCATCATGAACTCTCCTTTCGAGAGGGTAGCCATCGATATCGTGGGTCCACTTCCCAGGACTAGGAAGAGGAACATGTATATACTCACAATGGTGGATTGCTGTACAATGTGGGGTGAGGCCATACCGTTGACCACGATTGACTTGAAAATAGTGGCGGACGCACTGATGGAGGCCTTTACCAGATTAGGCTTTCCGGATCAAATTCTGACGGACAATGGGTCTCAGTTTTGTGGAAAACTCATGGAGGAGGTATTTAGGGTGTTTCACTCTAACCACATACATACCAGCCCTTACCACCCTCAAGCCAATGGACAAGTAGAGCGTTTCAACGGCACGTTGATGACAATGCTCAGGAAACTAGCGCAGGAAAAACCTGATAGGTGGGATGAATATATCCCAGCAGCCCTTTTTGCCTATGGGGAAGTTCCTCATGGCTCAACAGGACTACCACCCGCTACGTTGCTGTTTGGTCGTCCAATCAAAGGACCGTTGGAAGCCATGTTGAGGAGTTGGACTGAAGAGGGGACGTCAGAAGAAGTGATCTCATCCTATAAATACGTGGAGGAACTGAAAGAAAAAACTCCACAAGGGATGGACTCTGGCGAATCAAACTTGAAAAAGGCCAGGAAAAGACATGCGGCTTACTACAACCGCAGGTCTAAAGAAAGATCTCTAGAGGTGGGAGACAAAGTCTTGTTGCTACTCCCAACGGGAAACAAAAAACTGGAGATTGGTTGGCAAGGACCATTTCCCGTGGAAAGGGTGATATCCAGAACCAACTATCAGATCCGGGGAAAGTCGAAGATTTTCCATATCAATCTCTTGCGGAAATACGAAGAGAGACCCGGAGACAAGGCAGGTCACCTCATGGCAATGGCAGTTGCAGTGGAGACTGAAGTGGGAACCAGCGAGGGTAGGGAATAACCCTTGGTTCACCAGGAAACCTATAGGGATGTGCAAGTGAACCCTGATCTGACCTCCCAGTAGAGGGAAAGGATAACCCAGGTTCTCAAGTCTCATAAGGAGATACTGACTGATAAACCAGGACGAACGAGGTTGGTGGAGTTCGAGATGACTTTGAACACACAGGAGCCTGTTCGTCAAAAGGTTTACCCAGTGCCATTCTCTAAAGAAAAGGCCCTGGAGGAGGAAATAGAGAAACTGCTGGAGGATGACGTGATTGCACCATCCACATCCCCATACAATGCGGGGGTAGTTTTGTTGCGCAAACCAAGTGGAGAACACCGGTTGTGTATAGATTACCGACTTCTGAACAGTCATACACAGTTTCAGGTGGAACCTTTGCCGAATCCAACCCAGTTATTCGCTAGGCTCCATAAGTCTCGGTACTTTTCAAAGGTGGATCTGAGTCGGGGTTACTATCAGATACCAGTCAAACCGGAGATTCGACCACTGTTGGCTTTCAGTACACCCAGTGGACACTACGAATTCAAGGTCATGCCCTTTGGACTCAGCAATACACCCAGTGTGTTTGCACGCATGATGAGGACTTTACTTGATCCTTTACAGGATCCGGCTATCATCTCATTCATGGATGATATTCTGATTTCCTGTGACAGCTTGG
>JACEFZ010005613.1:0-63384 GCA_014155875.1 Cepaea nemoralis
GGTGATTAAAACAAAACATTTGTTTTTGAGGGGGGGGGGGGGATAAAACCGGCCCCTCGGGAACTAACGAAGAGTCCTTACGGTGACAGTAATTTTGATACCAGGCAGAGTGCTGAAACTAGCAGACGGGGCGAAAAAGACCAGTTTGAATCCAGAGTGGCGAGGGCAGCGTGTGTGTGTGTAAAACATCCGCTGTCGGTGATAAGCAGGATTGGGAACCAAGATAATTGACAGTGTGTGTGTGCTGGAGGCAACGCACTGTGTTGTTGCAAGTTAAATGGTCAAGTTTTTTCGACGCAGTAAATGGGACGGGTGGGAACCACGTCCAGGTACTGGGGAAGTACATGTTTGAAAACAGAGAAAATTGGCATCCCTGATTTGAGGGACAGTTGACTGAAGGGGATAGTAAGGGTACCCTACCGCAGCCGGTGGGCTGTCAATTTTGTGTGAAAACTGTTTACGGGGGAAATTTTTCACTGAGAGTGAAAAAGAAAAAATTAGGTTGCCCTTTGGAAGGAAAGGCTGTTTAACAGTAAGCATTTACTGAAAAATTTCCACGGAGTCAAAAGAGCACCGTGTGGGGGCTGAGAAGTTGTGGGGAAAGGTGTTTTTGTATGACGGAAAGTGTCCGGTCTTTTTTACAGACAGTCAGTGGATTATTTGAAAAAGAAACTAGG
Organism: Cepaea nemoralis; assembly: GCA_014155875.1. Taxonomy (NCBI): domain Eukaryota; kingdom Metazoa; phylum Mollusca; class Gastropoda; order Stylommatophora; family Helicidae; genus Cepaea; species Cepaea nemoralis. Next base: position 678 of record JACEFZ010005613.1, read on the forward strand.
TACGACTTGGGGGTGTCCGGCAAGGTCAGGTTAGGCATGAAAGTTACTGGGATTTTCCCGGGAGATCGGGATAAACAAGGTTGTTTTGAAAAAAGCCGATTATGTTTCGTTTTTGTTCAAGCCTTGCCCATCATTATTCTGTTATGAGCAAACAGTTTTAACTTATCGTCATCGCAACCATTTGTATTTCTTTGCCATAAGGATTATATCCCCAATTTAAAGCGCTGACATTGGCTGCCATTCTCTTTTTTTTTTTGGTGAATCTTGTCGGGTAACGGAAAACCATAAAATTAATGATACAGCGAAACGCCACTCCCCAACGAAATAACAACATATCGAGAGAACCTTTGATTATTATTGTGGTACCACCACGTACAGAGAAAGTACAATAACGTTACGGACTGTGTCGAGACAGAACAGTTTAAAAATCACTATCATCTTCAACTTTTGTCGACAGGTGAAATGGGGATCACCACGTGAATTCACGAACCACTCAAAAAAACAAAAGTCGCTTTGAATTTTGCGTCTAATCATTTCGGAGAATGTAAAACAGACATTTTCAGCATAATGTGAAAACTATTAACAGCAAAATAGAACTTTTGGCGACGGATTTGTGGGCACATATTTATCGGCCAACGATTTGGACATTCTGTTGCTCTCATTGTCTTATAAAAATTGTTTTTGGTTGTTAAACTTTTCTTGTATTGGTCCAGTGTTTGTAAAAGTAGGGGATTTTTTGGGGTGTTTCTCGAGAGTCGGGATAAGCCCAAAATATATCTTTCTGGTGCTTACGATATTTTTGAAAAAAACTTAATGAGTTAACGTGTCATGCGTGGCATTAAAATAGTCTTAACCATATCTAGACCCGAGTTGTCTGACCAATTGTGTATATTGATGCTATAAATTTTTTTTGTTTCTCTTTTTTTCTAATTTTTGCATAATATTTGCTGTGTTTGGATATATGTTATTATTGTGAACTTTTGTCTGTCTACTATTGTGGTATCTGAGTCAGTTATATTTTACGCGCACTGGGGGTGTCTTACAAAAGCTTGGGGTTGTTACTGTGGTTTATTTCTGTGTGATCATCGCTCCGGTACTCCTTGTGAAGTCAGCTTTGGGGATAGTCATCACTAGTTTTTCATCCATTTTTTGTATATGTATTTATATGTGTTTAACAATTTTTCCAGGACTTCATGACTTGTGGTCATAGATATATAGATATAAGGGAGTATAGGTGATATTTCCCCCCCTCACTACCTATGCTTATAGAGTGACTGGGTGAGTACAGAGTGATATTTTAGCACTACGAAGTTACGTGCACAAGGAGTGGCAGTGTACGTATTGAAGGCACACAAAAGGGCTAGTAGCGAGTCTGGACATTATAGTTGGCCGACAGACAGCAAGTGTCCACAAAAACAAGATGCCTACTTTAATGGAATATATTGAAGCAGTGAACGAATAGGCCTGAAAGTAAAAAGTTACAGGAGTATGCAGAAGCAAAAGAACAAAAACAGATTGAAAAAGAGGAGAGGCATAATGAACGCGAGGCAAAACGCCTACAGGAAGAAAAGGTAGCTGAAGCTAGCGTCTACAGGAAGAGACACAAGTAAAACTAGCTGAAATGGAAAACAAACGTCTACAGGAAGTAAAGTTAGCTGAAATGGAAATTGAGAAAGAGAAGATCAGTGTCAGATGCAAACTGAAATCGAGTTAAGAAAACTAGAACTATCTTCGAAGGTCAAAGTGAGGAAAGCAGAAGGCCTTCGCAGTCGTCACAAACGATTGAAATTGCCATTTTTTACGGACCGAGACAACTTGGATTCCTATTTGTCGAGATTCGAAAGCATCAGTGAAGGTATTAGGGCATCCCAGAAAGCGAGTACGCATTAGACTGGGCGAGTATTTAACGGGTAAGGCCCTAGAAACAATGTTAATTTACCTGTAGAAGAAAGGAACAACTACACTATCTGACGTCAACGTTTGCTGACTAAGTTCCAACTCACTGAGCATGGATTATAGGGACAAAGTTTTAGACAGTTAGTGCCAGAGACAAAATCAGATTTCACAGACTTTGTTAACACTGTAAGAATGCATTTACCAAATGGATGGAGCTTGCAGAAGTAGGGAAAGATTTAATAATTAGTAAATCTAATGTTAAGAGACAGGTAGTATCTGCATGCAATTCTAATTTAGTGGCGTTCTTTTGAGAACGGAAGCCAAAGGAATAGACACCATGTCTCAGTTAGGGCAAAAACTACATGACTGCGCATCTAACGTATCTATTGGGAAAACTAATGAGTGAGGAAATAGTCTGTGCGCGTACACTAAACAGGACCAGAATCCAGTCATCAGACCAGGGCGAAAAGTGTGGATTCAGCACAGAAGGTGAGCAGCAAGAACTTCAAGATAATGGTTTCCGAGGAAACAATGTGTGGTAGGAGTAGGACGGTACCCATATAGAAGAGGGAACTTCCAGAGACGTCCAAATTATGCCAGATGTTGGAATTGTGGGAGCTGGAGACACAAGGCAGCAAAGTGTGATGCACAACCATCAGATGGACCAACGAACAACACTAAAAGGGAGATTACTTGTTTCAAATGTGGAAAGAAGGGGCATATCAGCCATCAATGTAGGATGAGAGAAACAGAGCACTCAAATGCAGCGCAAGTAATTGAGACGCTGAACAATGAAGAGTGTAGTGGGTGCAAAACCTCTTTTGAAAAAGACAGTCAGCCAGTCCTAATATGTGGTCATACAGTAAAAGCAGGATCAGCAGTGCATGAAGGAGGAAGTCTGAAGCTGCATCAGGAATTTGTCAATGATAGACCAGCGTTAACAATTAGGGATTCCGGATGTACGTCTATCGGGAGTGAGAGAAGTTTAATAGATCCCTCGGATTATACAGGGAAAAAGATAAGATGCATAACATTCAACGGCACAGTAGAGTTCTACCCAGGTAGCCATAATAACAGTAAAAACACCATATATCACTGGAAGAGTGACAGCATGTGTTTTGGACTCACCAGTGGCTGATTTGGTCATAGGAAATGTTATAGGAGTTAAAGATTGTACAGAAGAGGAAGTAGTGTACTGGACCAAAATTATAGTGTAAGCAGTAAGGAGGTAGTTACCATAAGAGAACCTAAATTAGAGAGTATAGCTGAGGTAGAAGAGGCACTTGAAGTAGACACAGGAACTCAGGACAAGGATAGTACAGCTGAGCAGGTGAGAATGGATCCCAAATATAGTGCTAGTGACTCCCAGAGACAAGATACTACTCTGAACAAATGTTCCCAAGGGTGTAGGAGAGTAGAACATAGGCAGTCAAAGAAAGGTAGATGGTGTTTCGAGAGGAAGAACAATGTTCTCACTCGCAGGTTTTCAGATAGTGGAACTGCATGTGGGCAAGGAGCAGTACCTTTAGCACATAAGAGACCGATATACTAGAACAGCTCAGGATAGTGCATGTGCAGGGCACATAGGCATAAGGCGTATGCAGCAGAAAGCAAGGTGCCAGATATATGGGCCAAGATTGAATAAAGAGTTCAGTCTAAACAGAGACTCAAGTGTAACGATGCAATATGCAGAAAGGAAAGTTGAGTCAGGTCAAAAGAGTGTTCGCGACATTACTGACCCAGGGCTAGGGATAGCAAACAGATGTTGTAATTGTAGAGGTACCATGAGTCATGGGTACATGAAAGATAGACACAGCATCGACAGGAATCAGAGGAGGGTTAATGCAAGAACAGAACCACCTGATATAGGGTCGGTACACAGATAGTAATGTGTGGTTGTGAAGTAGTAAGAGACCTGTGGGTACATAAGTATAATGCTTTTCTATGATGTATTATTATTATTATACGATGTATGAGTTTATGCATTGGTACACAAGATAGAAAGATGGTTGTTTGTATTTATGTGTGGGGAAGATGGGAGTGTACTATGAGCATTTGATGTATTATTTAGGGTGGTAGCTAAAGTGGGGTGGAGCCATACTTAGGTCTACCCAGGCTATATGTCTGAGTCACATGTTTAGTAAAGTTTAGTCTCCCAATATTTGAAAACGAAGTTTTCTTTTAAGAGGGGGGTGATGACATAAGCCTGGGTCATTGACATTGAGTTGAGTGGCCAGGCATGAGAAAGAATGGAGATGAAAGTGGGAGACAGTAAAGTGACTGACCTGGCTATGAGAAAACAATCAACCCTCAGAAATAATGGGGCGGATATGAGTGGAAATCCCCAGGGGGGGATGGGTCGAAAGACAGTTGTGTGTTGTGTGAAGTGAGGAGACTGAAAAGTCAGTGAGAGAAGAGACCGACTGCGGGTCAGGTCGTTTGAGAGAGTGGAGTTTGAGATACCGCAGGAGTTGGGAGTCCACGGACAACGGGGTTGTGTTATGCTCCGAGTTGTGAAGACAGGCCTGAACCAGAGTGGGTTCTATAGTTGAGCAGTGGCTCCAACCCAATGTGTGGGTTGTATTGTGGGAGATCCAGCCGTGGATAATAGCTGGATTACCTGTCTTGTGAATGTGATGAGTAGCAGGCCGTGAGAAGGCATTGATGTGTGCTGGTTAAATTGTGAGGAGGATATTTACATTCTATGGATTACATTGTTTCTGGATGTATAATCATGTTCCGTTTGTCCGTCTTATTTCTGTAATAAAGGATTATGTGCGCCAACGGAATCTTGTCTAATGCCTGGTGAATATGCACTGCGGGGGTGAGTTGGATTAAGAGTCAGTTAGATATCTCCATTGACACACCATGAACATCGTTACCTAGACAACGACAATCACACGACAATGTCAAGCAAAGATAATCAAGAACATTGATATTATCATCAAGAACGACGTGTGACAGTTGTATATAATGTTCTTATGTTTGTATATAATGTTCTTATAGTTGTATATAATGTTCTTATGTTTGTATATAATGTTCTTATAGTTGTATATAATGTTCTTATAGTTGTATATAATGTTCTTATAGTTGTATATAATGTTCTTATGTTTGTATATAATGTTCTTATGTTTGTATATAATGTTCTTATAGTTGTATATAATGTTCTTATAGTTGTATATAATGTTCTTATAGTTGTATATAATGTTCTTATAGTTGTATATAATGTTCTTATAGTTGTATATAATGTTCTTATAGTTGTATATAATGTTCTTATAGTTGTATATAATGTTCTTATAGTTGTATATAATGTTCTTATAGTTGTATATAATGTTCTTATAGTTGTATATAATGTTCTTATAGTTGTATATAATGTTCTTATGTTTGTATATAATGTTCTTATTGTTGTATATAATGTTCTTATAGTTGTATATAATGTTCTTATAGTTGTATATAATGTTCTTATAATTGTATATAATGTTCTTATGTTTGTATATAATGTTCTTATAGTTGTATATAATGTACTTATGTTTGTATATAATGTTCTTATGTTTGTATATAATGTTCTTATAATTGTATATAATGTACTTATGTTTGTATATAATGTTCTTAAAGTTGTATATAATGTTCTTATAGTTGTATATAATGTTCTTATAGTTGTATATAATGTTCTTATAGTTGTATATAATGTTCTTATGTTTGTATATGTTCTTATAATTGTATATAATGCACTTATGTTTGTATATAATGTTCTTATGTTTGTATATAATGTTCTTATAGTTGTATATAATGTTCTTATGTTTGTATATAATGTTCTTATAGTTGTATATAATGTTCTTATAGTTGTATATAATGTTCTTATAGTTGTATATAATGTTCTTATAGTTGTATATAATGTTCTTATGTTTGTATATGTTCTTATAGTTGTATATGTTCTTATAGTTGTATATGTTCTAATGTTTGTATATAATGTTCTTATAGTTGTATATAATGTTCTTATAGTTGTATATAATGTTCTTATAGTTGTATATAATGTTCTTATAGTTGTATATAATGTTCTTATAGTTGTATATAATGTTCTTATAGTTGTATATAATGTTCTTATAGTTGTATATAATGTTCTTATAGTTGTATATAATGTTCTTATGGTTGTATATAATGTTCTTATAGTTGTATACAATGTTCTTATGGTTGTATATAATGTTCTTATTGTTGTATATAGTGTTCTTATGTTTGTATATAATGTTCTTATAGTTGTATACAATGTTCTTATGGTTGTATATAATGTTCTTATGGTTGTATATAATGTTCTTATAGTTGTATATAATGTTCTTATAGTTGTATATAATGTTCTTATAGTTGTATATAATGTTCTTATAGTTGTATATAATGTTCTTATAGTTGTATATAATGTTCTTATAGTTGTATATAATGTTCTTATAGTTGTATATAATGTTCTCATGGTTGTATATAATGTTTTTATGGTTGTATATAATGTTCTTATAGTTGTATATAATGTTCTTATGTTTGTATATAATGTTCTTATGGTTGCATATAATGTTCTTATGTTTGTATATAATGTTATGTTTGTATATAATGTTATGTTTGTATATAATGTTATGTTTTTATATAATATTCTTATGGTTGTATATAATGTTCTTATGGTTGTAATGTTCTTATGTTTGTATATGTTATTATAGTTGTATATAATGTTCTTATGTTTGTATATAATGTTATTATAGTTGTATATAATGTTCTTATGTTTGTATATAATGTTCTTATGTTTGTATATGATGTTCTTATGTTTGTATATAATGTTCTTATGGTTGTATATAATGTTCTTATGTTTGTATATAATGGTTGTATATAATGTTCTTATGGTTGTATATAATGTTCTTATGTTTGTATATAATGTTCTTATGTTTGTATATAATGTTCTTATGTTTGTATATAATGTTCTTATAGTTGTATATAATGTTCGTATGGTTGTAATGTTCTTATGTTTGTATATAATGTTATTATAGTTGTATATAATGTTCTTATGTTTGTATATAATGTTGTTATAGTTGTATATAATGTTCTTATGCTTGTATATAATGTTATTATGTTTGTATATAATGTTCTTATGGTTGTATATAATGTTCTTATGTTTGTATATAATGTTATTATAGTTGTATATAATGTTCTTATGCTTGTATATAATGTTATTATAGTTGTATATAATGTTCTTATGTTTGTATATAATGTTGTTATAGTTGTATATAATGTTCTTATGCTTGTATATAATGTTCTTATGTTTGTATATAATGTTGTTATAGTTGTATATAATGTTCTTATGCTTGTATATAATGTTATTATGTTTGTATATAATGTTATTATAGTTGTATATGTTCTTCTTATGGTTGTATATAATGTTCTTATGCTTGTATATAATGTTCTTATGTTTGTATATAATGTTCTTATAGTTGTATATAATGTTCTTATGCTTGTATATAATGTTATTATAGTTGTATATAATGTTCTTATGTTTGTATATAATGTTGTTATAGTTGTATATAATGTTCTTATGCTTGTATATAATGTTATTATGTTTGTATATAATGTTCTTATGGTTGTATATAATGTTATTATGTTTGTATATAATGTTCTTATGGTTGTATATAATGTTGTTATAGTTGTATATAATGTTCTTATGTTTGTATATGATGTTCTTATGTTTGTATATAATGTTCTTATGGTTGTATATAATGTTCTTATGTTTGTATATAATGTTCTTATGGTTGTATATAATGTTGTTATAGTTGTATATAATGTTCTTATGTTTGTATATGATGTTCTTATGTTTGTATATAATGTTCTTATGGTTGTATATAATGTTCTTATGTTTGTATATAATGTTCTTATGGTTGTATATAATGTTATTATGTTTGTATATAATGTTCTTATGGTTGTATATAATGTTGTTATAGTTGTATATAATGTTCTTATGTTTGTATATGATGTTCTTATGTTTGTATATAATGTTCTTATGGTTGTATATAATGTTCTTATGTTTGTATATAATGGTTGTATATAATGTTCTTATGGTTGTATATAATGTTCTTATGTTTGTATATAATGTTCTTATGTTTGTATATAATGTTCTTATGTTTGTATATAATGTTGTTATAGTTGTATATAATGTTCGTATGGTTGTATATAATGTTCTTATGTTTGTATATAATGTTATTATAGTTGTATATAATGTTCTTATGTTTGTATATAATGTTGTTATAGTTGTATATAATGTTCTTATGCTTGTATATAATGTTCTTATAGTTGTATATAATGTTCTTATGGTTGTATATAATGTTCTTATGTTTGTATATAATGTTATTATAGTTTGTATATAATGTTCTTATGCTTGTATATAATGTTATTATAGTTGTATATAATGTTCTTATGTTTGTATATAATGTTGTTATAGTTGTATATAATGTTCTTATGCTTGTATATAATGTTATTATGTTTGTATATAATGTTCTTATGGTTGTATATAATGTTCTTATGGTTGTATACAATGTTCTTATAGTTGTATATAATGTTCTATGTAGTTGTATGTAATGTTCTACTATACTGACTATGCCAGATCCGTGGCGAAGGGGTTAAAGACGCAGTTCATGATCTCGCATACTGCGGTCAAAACAGTGGCAAGCAATTTGGCAGCAGACTGCCTTGCGTTGGTTTTTAATAAAATGGTATGGGTGCCGGTCGTTCAGAAAGCAATAGCAGACTACTGAACATAAACTTGCCAAGAGATCCAAAAATGCTGGAGTTAACTGTGACTTCCTGTAAAGGATATGCAACTAACATTTTATTTTTATATTGATTATGTCGACCACAAACATACATGGGGCAGGTAGGGGCAGGAGATCAAGAAAGGAAACCCTAACCAGCACAGTTCGCTGTGACTGCACTAGCCAGGCGACCTGAATTCCTCAGGCTCACGGGAGATGAGAAAAGAAGGAGCAGGAAGAGAAGGAGAAACAGGAAGAATAAGAGGAGGAGGAAGAATAAAAGGAGCAGCTGGAAAAAAAATGTTTGAGGAGGAATAAGAAAAGGAGATGGAGAAGGATATAGAAAATGTAGATACATAAATCTGTGTTAACAAACCATTTCTTTTTGCTGATCACATCCCAGAACGCAGGTTTGGGTGACCTGCAGGGACCTTCTGTTGCTTGCTTGAAGTAGCTGTAAAATTTTAACATCAGCTCATGGGACGGCTGGAAGGATCCTGCATACCAGAGAAGGGAATTAAGTTTAAAATAATGTAAAAGACTATTATGTACATTAGTTGTGTTCATGTGTAACAGAGGTCCATTAGAAAAGTTGAGACACTCCGGTAGGTTTGATGACAGCACAAGGTTTGGAATCTTTCAAAGAACCATTAGTATCTAATGATATTATGCATCTGTCTGATCTCTTGAGTTGTGAGATTAAATACCTAGCCATCTTGGATAAGGGCTAAAAACAGGAGGTTTCATGTGCAATTTGTGTATGTAAAAATGCCATAGTAGTTGAAAAAAATCGCACAGAGCAGACCTTAAGGCCACTGCCCTGTCAAAATTGTTAGGAGTGAAAAACATATCCATGAGTAGACACAACTCATTACCTTGGATGGAATCTGTCTAGAAGAAGCAAACCTTATACAAATACATGCCAAAGTTCAACACTCTGATGTGTATAACTAGGTGTGATACACTGCCTCTCCAAAGAGGAACTTAGAAGAAGAAGAACCCAACAACGGCTACCATACTCTTGCTAGGCAGAGACAGATCACCATTCTTCAGCTCAGAATGTGACATGACATAAACTGAATGAACAGATGGATATCGCACTATCCATGTGTGGACAGACAAGGCACATAAACTGCTGAACATGTGTTCCACAGGACTGTCCTCCAAAAGTTAAGAAAGATAAAGCGGCTGCTGAATCAATAATAAACGTGAAGCTATAGGGAAATACCTGGCTCTGTGGCGAAGGCGTTTTGGACAAAACTCGTAATCCCGCATACTGTGTTTGAAACACAGCTGCGGGCGATTTGGCAGCAGACCACATTGCATTGGTTTTCATACAATGGTATGAGTGCCGGCCGTCCGGAAATTAATAGTAAACTACTAAATGTAGACTTGCCAAGAAATCACAAACAGGCTAAACAATGCTGGGGTTAACAGTGATTTCCTATAAAGGATATACAGCTAACTATATGCAAATGGCAGCTGTGGTAGCGTAATGGCTAGACACTCACCCTGCCAGCCTGGTGCTCATGGGTTTAATCCCCATCCGGAAAAATTGGAATTTAAAAAAATTGACCTCCGAAGTCAATCCAGTCTAAACTGGGCACCAGGAAATGTCTTAGCCAGGTAAAAGCAGCTGGTGTGATTTTGACCACATCAACCATCATCATCTTCCCCTTTTGTCGCCAAGCGTTGTGGGGAGGAATAACCTGGCAGCTCCAGTGCCCGATGGGTGGCATTGGATAGTGGCATTCCATGTGATTGTACAATGTCTCTGAGGTCGTCAATCCATTTTCTTCTTGGGCATCCATCCTCTTGCTCTCGTCGCAGATGACCTTTGATGTAGGGCCAGTGCTTGTAGTTGATATTGCTTCATCGACCACCAGTATAAAAATATGGGTCTGGCATCATCTACCTAATACATATTAAGGTGTGTCTGACTGAAAGTCTTAAAGATTTTTAGACATGACCACTTATAGAGTCTTTTTATTTGCTGACTTTACTATATGGAACTAAAGTGGAGAACCAAAGAATGGTTGAGTTCATCATGAGAATTCACTTGAAGGTGTGATCAACAGAGACAGCGACCACAACAAGTATTTTTTAAATGTTCACAACTCCCCCGATGTGTCTCCACCTTGCCGTGGTGGGGGAGCTTGCGTGTCCCATCGACCCCATGTGCTTGCCGATGGATGAAAACTACATATCGGACAGCTTATGGGATAGGGGCCAGACTAAGAGAGACACAACCTGCTGCTCTGCAGGTAGACTGAGGATAGCAGTCAAAATTTTAAATCAGGCGCACGAAGGCAGAAGTTCTTGGTCCGGACAATACTAAGGCTCTCTGTCGAGGGTTTAGGCCTCTAAGCCACAAACCCTCGGATGTGAGAGCTGGGCCGATACCCACCTACCAAAAAATAGAGGTGGCATACTGAGCACGCTACATGCCCAGTTCTGATACTTGTTCGAAGGCTCTCAGCTGGGGGATATGAGGGATTCCCGGATGAGAGGGCCTGGCCGTTTCTCGTTCACTGCTGCACGGAGGTAAGGTGCTGAGCCGGCAGCACATGTAGCCTACCTCGTGAGCGAGTACTAAAATGCAGAAAGTGTCCCAGTCGAATGAAATGGTTACGAAAACTGTCTGTATCTAACTCATAGAGTGTAGACAAAAGTGAAAAACGTCTCAATAACACGAAATGGAACGCACGGCTAGCGAATCCATTGCGTGGTCCGAAGTCAAAAGCAAAAGCTTACCGAGTGGATGTCGCCCGCAGTCTGACCGTTCCTGGTGTGTGCTTGAGCGACCAGTGGCAAGCGAGATGCCCAACACATGGAAGTGAGGAACTAAAGCAGCCATGAGCAGGACGTCGCAACTCCTTGGGTGAGCCCAGTCTCAGAGCAATATGTGCCGGCTCTGCAATTATGGAAGCCTCCTTGGATAGCTTTGGATAGGCCCATGGTCTGCCCCTGCCTTCCCTTGAGGGATGACCGTGATGTCGAGGATCGTTCTATCTTGACCAGCTGAGATGTGGGCGACATCACAACAAAAAGTCTAACGTGCCTCGAAACCCGAGGAAGGCTAACCTCACTAAAAAATGCCCGCCGAAGCCGGAAGTGCCGTCCTACGGGTGGCAAAATAAAAATTGGCACTACGCATTTACGTCCGAGTGAAATGTCTCGTCCGAATGTCTCTCGTGCTAGGAACAGCTCTGACTACCTAGTTTCCGAATGCCGCTCTTGTTCGGAACAGCTCTGACTAGGTAGTTTTCCGAATGTCAGTCGTGCCTGGACCAGCTCTGACGGGCGCAACGACAAGCACATGTCCATGTCGAAAACTCGCTGAGTGGATACCGTCTGCAGACCTGTCTGGTTTGTGCGGGAACGGCCCGGGGTTAACGAAGTGCCCAATATATTGAAGTGAGGAATTAAAGCAGCCATGAGCAGGACGTGACGATTCCCTCGGTGAGCCCAGCACCAGAGCATTATGTGTCGGCTCTGCAATTATGGAAGCCACCCAGGATGGCGGAAAATGCTATGGACTGTCCCTGCCTTCCTTTGAGGGATGACTGCGAAGTCTTCGACTGTTCCAACTCGACCAGCTGGGAGGTGGACGGTACCACAAAAGTGAGAGTCTCCCAGGAATGCTAACCTGGTCAAAAATGCACGCAGAAGCCGGATGTGTTGACCTAAGGGTTTCGACCCAAGGGTGCCTAACGCACACCGCAATCACATCTGAAAAAACACTCTGGATGAACGCAAAGAAGAGAAGAAGAAATGTTCACAAAGAAGTGCAAACAATAAATTGCACAATTTACTTCCTGGTGTATTTCCATGTATCTCGTCATATGCAAACTAGAGAACTAACTATGACTTTAAGTTACTAGACGAATCCTTTTTTTTGGCTAAAATATATAACACACACTGTCACTAACACTACTTCAATGTTTACAACTACGTTAGTAATATATGCATGTACATAATGCTTATTTAAAAATGCGCTGTCCAATGTAAAAATGTATCAGTGCTTTATATGTACAACTGTTGCTTACCTGTCGATATCTAAATGCAGTTTTGAATTATTGTTCCACCAATCAATTATACATTAAAAACAAAGCGTGAACAACATGATAACACAAGGACCTGTGTTAGTGGAGTTCAGTGTATTTGTATTTTTGAAATTGAATACTCAATAATGTATTTTTATGCAACATATTATTACTTCAGAATGGGCTATCCCTACGTCAATTTACTTTTATACATATTATTTTGCAGCAAGTAGGCACACTTAATGAGTTATTATGATGTTTAAACATCAATACCTATATGGTGGGCTGTCATGCATGCATCCAGCTCTGGTTCCAGCTTTGCATATTACACACTCAGACATGGTGAACATTTTTGCTTTTCAGCAAGTCCATATTTTATCTCTATCTGGCAATGCCTAAAATTGTGCGGATAATTAAATCTTGGAGTAACTAACAACGATTGCCTGAAAGAGGCTAATGAAACTAGAACACTATATACAATAATAAGAAAGAGACAAACAGCTTTCTTTGGTCATGTGATGAGAAGAGAGGCATTGGAGAACATCGTGACAACTGGAAAGATCGAGGGAAAGAGTGGCAGAGGCAGACCAAGAGAAATTATGCTGGACGGATTGAGACGGTGGCATGGAGGAATATCATCAGCAGAGTTGATCCAGAACACCAAAGACCGAGATCTGTGGAGAGCCATGAACGCCTACGCCAGCCGGCACGGCACTTGATGATGATGAATTAAATCACACAAAACTAAATATCACCACTTATATTCTATGTATACAGAAACTTGAATGAGGTACTGCTACATTTTATTTTGTCACCTTTATTCAGCAGATTTCTTCATATTGTTTTAATCATAAAAACTTCATTACAACAACATTATCATCATCATTATGTGCGAAGTTCAGCATAGCCAAATGGATAACGGTGCTCACTCTTAACCTTCTGGTGTGCTGATGCCGAGGGAACGGGTTCAATCCCCGAACCCGTCAGTTAGACTAATATACTGACTTCTCGTCCTTGACTTGGAGATGTAAATTACAAGAACCTCAGAATCTGGAGTGGGTTTGCTTGATGGTGAGGGACGCTGGTAATAGGGAAATCTAACCCATATGCAAAAATCACTCCTGTGCAGTAGAAGTAGTAACACATGTATGGATTAAGCTTGAGTTTAAAGAGAGCGAGCCCAAGAAAAAACAACAAATCATCATGTGCCATGCCAGTAAGTGTGAGCAGAATGGTTCTCTATATCACACAATCACCAGTCTTGAATTAGATCGTTGAGAATTCTATGAGTTGTCGAATCATGATTTACAAGGCATATGTAAAGAAGGTAGTCTGCCATTTCTGTCCTTTTTGGCAGCGACCATACAAGTCATTGTCTCTATAAACCTATAAACCCTCTGAATACCATTGCAAACCTGTGACCATAACCAGCAACGAAATATCAGCTGCCCTAAAACTCAATCTACCACCTGCTCGCATGGTTACATGTTACCCTGGAGAAGGTATAAACAGGTAGGCCACAGTGTCCAAGGGTGTCCTGTAGGCTAGCGGAGGATAGCAGGTGCTTTACTACTTCTTTGATATGGGATACCTCTAGATACCTCTATTGATACATGACAAGGCAGACGTGGTTGCGGCCTTGTGAGAGCACGTGCACACCTGGGAGAAGCAAATGGATTACCATGGTCTGGCAAGAATAAGACAACGAGGAGTGACGAAGGGATCTGGCCGACGCTCAATGCTCAAAGGAAAGGCGAGACGGACTTATAATCAGATTGTTACTGGTACTATTAGTGTTGGAACTCTTCGCTGGCTGCTGAGGATGGGGACGGAGCACTTATGGGAATGCCCCGAATACTGTGATGTCGATTCCTAAATCAATCAATCAATCAATCAAACCTCTACCCTGCCACCCATATTTAATTAATCCATCCATCATGTGCCATGCCGGTAAGCGTGGGCGGTCATGTTCTGCCATCTCACTCGATCACCAGAGTCGTGGATCAGCTCCGTGTTTCTGTCTCGACCATGCCACAAGGCCAAGCCATCCAGGTACTTGCTTCTAGGTCTTCCCCTTGGTCTGTTCCCCTCGATCTTACCAGTTGTCACCAAATTCTCCAATCCATTTCTTCTCATAACATGCCCAAAAAATTTTGACTGTCTACGTCTAATTTCTCTAATCAATTTACGATCTTCATTTGTTTCTTGAAGGACTTGTTCATTGGTCTTTCTGGCTGTCCATGGTATTCTTTGCATTTTCCTCAGAAACCACATCTCTACAGCCATCAGATGTTTTTCAGCCTGACTGCTCATTGTCCACGCTTCACATCCATATAAAAGTACAGGTTCAATGTAGCATCTCAACACTCTTTTTCTCGTTTCAATTGACATCTTTTTATTGGTCAATATGTTTTTCATCTTGCTAAAGGCTACTTTTGCCATGGCGATTCTTGTTCTAATCTCTTCAAGGCATCTCCCATCAGATGTTATTACTGTTCCGAGATAATTGTACCTGCTCACTTGTTGAAGAATATTCCCATTTACTTGTATATTACATTGTGGTATTTCGTCCTTCCTAGTGACGACCATAATCTGTGTCTTTTTACAATTTAATTCTAACCCTAGTTGTTCACTGTGTGTAACAATCGCATCTACTAAATTTTGCAGGTCCTGTTCATTGTCTGCAATCAAGACTGTATCATCTGCATATCTAATGTTATTGATGCATCGTCCCCCAATGTTGATTCCTTCCATATCTTCAATATTTCTGAAAATACTTTCACTGTACAGGGAAAACAGATCTGGAGACATTACACATCCCTGTCTCACACCCCTTTTAATAGGCTGATATTGGCTTACTTCATTATCAACTCTTATGGCAGCTTGTTGTTTCCAATATATGTTTTTTACAAGTCTAAGATCTTTTCCATCAATTTGTAGATTTAATTAATACACGTCATATTTTTTTGTTAATTCAAAATTTAAAACTGCAGCTGAAACTTCAAACACATCTACAGTTGAAAGATGTGACAGTAATTTACTTCTGTCACAAGATGGACTTTTTCCCCCTTATATTAAATGTGGTAGTTCTTGTACCAATGTGTTACAGATTCAATACAAGAATTACTCAGTTCATGTCATGTACCAATGTATGTATTAATTACAGTTTACAGATTTGATATGAGAGTTATTCAGTTAATCGGGTAGTTCATGTACCAATGTGTTACAGATTCAATGTGAGAGTTACTCTAACTCAGTTAATCGGGTAGTTCATGTACCAATGTGTTACAGATTCAATGTGAGAGTTACTCTAACTCAGTTAATCGGGTAGTTCATGTACCAATGTGTTACAGATTCATGTGAGAGTTACTCTAACTCAGTTAATCGGGTAGTTCATGTACCAATGTGTTACAGATTCAATGTGAGAGTTACTCTAACTCAGTTAATCCGGTAGTTCATGTACCAATGTGTTACAGATTCAATGTGAGAGTTACTCTAACTCAGTTAATCGGGTAGTTCATGTACCAATCATGTGTTACAGATTCAATGAGTTAGTTATTCTGGTAGTTCATGCAACAATAACAATGTGTTACAGATTCAGTAGTATAAGAGTTACTCAGTTTATCCAGTAGTTCATGTCATGTACCAATGTGTTACAGATTCAATGAGTTATCTGGTAGTTCATGCATCAATATTGAATGTGTTACAGATTCAATGTGAGAGCTACTCAGTTAATGAGAATTCGGTAGTTCATGTCATGTACCACTGACTGATGTGTTACAGAGTTAGATTCAATGTGAGAGTTAGTTAATCCGGTAGTTCAAGTACCAATGTGTTACAGGTTCAATGTGAGAGTTACTAAATTAATCCGATATTTTTTGTACTAATGATAATGTATTACAGATTCAATATGATTATGAGAATCAGTTACTCAGTTCAGCTAATCAAAATTGACAAAATCAATCAGCTGCTTAAATCTGTAGAGTTCGCTGCATTTTCATGTACTCTTTTCCAAATAATTATAATAATAATAATAAAATGGCCACAGCCGATGAAAAATATCATTAATTCATTTTAAAAGAAAGTGTGTTAAAAATATAAGCTAAGACTAACCATTCTTCGGCAACCCCTTGATAACTTTAACCGCAGCCTCAAACTTATCCTTTGGACTCGTCGCCATGTTTGTTTGTAGTTTTGGTCGGTGTATCACGTGATGATGTACTGGGATCAACGAGTGCACGGTTTCGAAGTTTGTCTAAAGATGTGGTGTTTGTCCATCAAGAATGATGATGACCATTCATTTCACTTTGTGGGGGTTCTTCTTCTTCTTTTCGTTCATCCGGAGTGTTTTTTTCAGATGTGATTGCGGTGTGTCTGTTATGCGCCCTTGGGCCGAAACCCGTAGGCCAACACATCGACTTTAGCGTGCTTTTTTGACCAGGTAGCATTCCAGGGAGACTCACTTTTGTAGTGCCATCTGCAACCCAGCTGGCCAAGGTTGAACGGTCGAGGACAACGGTCATCCCTCAAAGGAAGGCAGGGACAGTCCATAGCATTTTCCGCCATCCAAGGTTGCTTCCATAGTTGCAGGGCCGACACATAACGCCCTGGATCTGGGCTCACCGAGGGAGATCGTCACGTCCTGCTCATGGCTGCTTTAAATCCTCACTTCAAATATATTGGTCATTTCGTTTCCCCGGGTCATTCCCGCACAAACCAGACAGGTTTGCAGACGGCATCCACTCAGCGAGTTTTCGGACATGTGCTTGTCATTGCGCCCATCAGAGCTTTTCCAGGCACAACAAACATTCGGAAAACTACCCAGTCAGAGCTGTTCCGAACAAGAGCGGCATTCGGAAACTAGGTTGTCAGAGCTGTTCCTAGCACGGGAGACATTCGGACGAGACATTTCACTCGGACGTAATTGCGTAGTGTAAATTTTTAGTTTGCCACCCGTAGGACGACACTTCCGACTTCAGCGGGTATTTTTTTATGAGGTTAGCCTTCCTCTGGTTTCGAGGCACGTTGGACTGTTGTGTTGTCGCTAACATCTCAGCTGGTCAAGATAGAACGATGAACGACATCGTGGTCGGCCCTCAAGGGAAGGCAGGGGCAGACCATGAGCATTCCCTCGCTATCCAAGGAGGCTTCCATAATTGCAGAGCCGGCACATATTGCTCTGTGACTGGGCTCACCCGAGGAGTTGCCACGTCCTGCTCATGGCTGCTTTAGTTCCTCACTTCCATGTGTTGGGCACTCGTTTGCCACTGATCGCTCTAGCACACACCAGGGACGGTCAGACTGCAAGCGACACCAACTCGGTAAGCTTTTGCTTTGACTTCGGACCACGCAATAGGTTCGCTCGCCGTGCATTCCATTTTGCGTCATTGGGACGTTCTTCCACTTTTGTCTACACTCTCTATGAGTTAGATACAGTTTTCGCAGACGTTTTCTTCGACTGGGGCCCTTTTTTGACATTTTTTACTCGCTCACGAGGTAGGCTACTTGTGCTGCCGGCTCAGCACCTTACCTTCGTGCAACGTGAACGAGAAACGGCCTGGCCCTCTCATCCGGGAATCTCTCATATCCCCCAGCTGAGAGCCTTCGAACTTCTATCAGACCTGAGCATGTAGCTTGCTCAGTATCACGCCTTTATTTTTCGAAAGGTGGCTATCGGCCCGGCTCTCAGGTCCGAGGGTTTGTGGCTTAGACGCGTTCAGCCACAGCCCTCGACAGGGAGCCTTTAGTGTTTTGTCCGGACCAAGAACTTCTGCCTTCGTGCGCCTGATTTAAATTTTAGACTGCTATCCTCAGTCTCACCTGCAGAGCAGCAGGTTGTGTCTCTCTTAGTCTGGTCCCTATCCCATAAGCTGTCCGATATGTAGTTTTTCATCCATCAGCAAGCAAATGGGGTCGATGGGACACGCAAGCTCCCCCACCACGTCAAGGTGGAGACACATCGGGGGAGTAGTGGGGGTTCAAAGTTTGTCCAAAGATGTGGTTTTTGTCCATCAAGAATTATGATGACCATTCATTTCACACTGTGGGGTTGAAAGTTTGTCCAAAGATGTGGTTTTTGTCCATCAAGAATGATGATGACCGTTCATTTCACTCAATGGGGGTTGAAAGTTTGTCCAAAGATGTGGTTTTTGTCCATCAAGAATGATGATGACCGTTCATTTCACTCAGTGGGGTTGAAAGTGTGTCCAAAAATGTGGTTTTTGTCCATCAAGAATGATGATGACCATTCATTTCACTCAATGGGGTTGAAAGTTTGTCCAAAGAACGTGGTGTTTGTCCATCAAGAATGATGATGACCGTTCATTTCACTCAGTGGGTTGAAAGTTTGTCCAAAAAATGTGGGTTTTGTCCATCAAGAATGATGATGACCATTCATTTCACTCAATGGGGTTGAAAGTTTGTCCAAAGACGTGGTGTTTGTCCATCAAGAATGATGATGACCGTTCATTTCACTCAGTGGGGTTGAAAGTTTGTCCAAAGATGTGGTTTTTGTCCATCAAGAATGATGATGACCATTCATTTCACTCAATGGGATTGAAAGTGTGTCCAAAGATGTGGTTTTTGTCCATCAAGAATGATGATGACCGTTCATTTCACTCAGTGGGGTTGAAAGTGTGTCCAAAGATGTGGTTTTTGTCCATGAAGAATGATGATGACCGTTCATTTCACTCAGTGGGGTTGAAAGTTTGTCCAATGATGTGGTTTTTGTCCATCAAGAATGATGATGACCGTTCATTTCACTCAGTGGGGTTGAAAGTTTGTCCAATGATGTGGTTTTTGTCCATCAAGAATGATGATGACCATTAATTTCACTCAATGGGGTTGAAAGTTTGTCCAAAGATGTGGTGTTTGTCCATCAAATATGATGATAACCATTCATTTTCACTCATTGGGGTTGAAAGTATGGAGCCGTGAGCTCTAAGATGGCTGGTAAGGCCTATTTTGGCTCGACATGTTGATCTTTGACAATGTGGGCTCTTGCAGTACTGGTTGCTTCACAAGTGACCCTTGCGCAATAATGTACGCAACGAATTTAGGTCTTTGGCAGCAGTCCCCTAATGTCGTCATAAATTCAAAAAATGTTATTGCATATCCTTTACAGGACGTAGCAGTCAACCCCAGCATTTTTGGCTGTTAGTGTTTCCTGGGCAAGTTTACGTTCAGTTGATTGCCGGTCTCCGTGTCGACGGCGTTGCGGACACGATTCGTAATGCCACTTACCCCCCGTTTCGAAACACAGCGGTGAACAATTTCTCAGCAAACCGTGTCGCGCTTGTTTTAACGAGTTGGTATGGGAGCCGGTCGTTCAGAAATCAATGGCAACTATTGAACGTAAAAACTTGCCAAGACATCAACTGTCATTAAAAAGAACTGTCATTTACTGCCAATATAGTACCATTGTGGTGTATAACAGGGGGGTCTTGAGCCTGAGGAATTAAGGCCGCCTGACTAGTGCAGTCGCCGCGAACTGTGCAGTTCTTTTCGGTTTCTTCTTGCCCCCAACAGTAAAAAAAACTCCACACCTCACCGAGGATTCGAACCCGGGCCGGGTCACCGGAAGGAGAATCCGGCATTCTAGCCACTCGGCCAGCCGCTTTGTAAAAAAAACATAAAAACATCTGGAGATGCCGGGGATCGAACCCGGGGCCTTTCACGTGCAAAGCGAACGCTCTATCACTGAGTTACATCCCCAGTTCCTAAGGTAGAAGACGTGGATCAAGTGGATCTACGTAAGAAGTCTTGATTAGATTACAGCAAGAATCTCCATGCCCCCTATATATCCATGTAGTGTTTTTCATGTGGTTGTATATGCGTGTGTTTAGTGACCAGCACCAGCATTTTTCAGCTGTTGTTGATGTACTAGGCAAATGTTACGTTCAGTAGTTTGCCATTGCTTTCTGAATGACCGGCTCCCATACCAGCACGTTATAACACAGCGCGACACGGTATGACATTAGAAGCAAATAAAAAGGCTTGGCGAACGACTGGCTGCGATGCTGACGGCTTAACCATTTCGTCACGGGGGCCATTTTTCGAGATCAATAATAGTACGCAGTTTTGGCTCCTAGTGAAAAACACACCATTTGGTAAGCCGATGTTTTACAGCAGCCATGCATTTTCATTTCACATACTTGCCTGGACCAATAAGACTAGTATAGACAACCACATTTGCATTTGCAGATGAATTGATTGATTGATTGATTTAGGAACCGACATCACAGCATTCGGGACATTCCCATAAGCGCTCCGTCTCCATCCTCAGCAGCCAGCGAAGAGTTCCAACACTAATAGTTCCAGTAGCAATCTGATTATATGTCCGTCTCGCCTTTCCTCTGAGCGTTGAGCTTCGGCCAGATCCCCTCGTCACACCTCGTTGTCTCATTCTTACCAGACCATGGTGCTCCATCTGCTCCTCCGAGGTGTACACGTGCTCCCACAAGGCCGCAACCACGTCTGCCTTGTCATGCATCAATACTCCACCAAATTTTGCCGAGCCAGCAGATGAATTTCATTAAGTAAGTCGACGGTAATTTTTTTTTTTTTTAAATTCGTTCTGAACTCACACGTATTCCATACACGTGATACTACTACTACTACTACTACTACTACTACTACTACTACTACTACTACTACTACTACTACTACTACTACTACTACTACTACTACTACTACTACTACTACTACTACTACTACTACTACTACTACTACTACTACTACTACTACTGGGGAATGCACTGGACTGATTTTGCGTGATTAGCTTTCCCTATTGTCAGGTGAGCTAGCTTCGTGGCTTAGAGGTTAGGACTTTTCTCCGTAATCTCGTATACTCTCGTCGGTAACGTGATGACGGTGAGAATCAGCACGGGTTCGAATCGCATCGGTAACTTACGGGGTATGTGAGCCGGCCGCTCAGAAAGCAATGACAAACTACTGAGCGTAATCTTGCCAAGAAATCAACATACAGCTGAAAGCATGCTGGTGTTGACAGCGATGTCCTGTAAAGGATATGCAAAAAAAAAAAAATTATCAGGTGAACCTACTGTAACATAATGTCTTCAGACGTTCGCATCCCCAGTCCATTTACATTTCTCAATACTTAGAAGTTAACCACAGTAAGCCGTATTGATACCCTAACTAAAAATAGAATCGTAGATTCTAGATCGAGAGAGGGTAGATGAATGGTGGGGTCTCAATTTGATTGGGTAACCCTTGGGCTGGTAACGCTCCTTAATACATAATTAGCCCGCCAGTCGAAGCCTTGATTCCATCCCGTAAGGACATGTTCAAGATGCAGTGGTAAAATTTGCCCAAAAGCATTCTTTAGGATGTGGTCCTCTGCACATCAGGTACCTAAATCATTTAATATGTTATGTGTAAACCTGATGAAGTGAGAGAGAGACGAATGGCCGAGTATTTTCTTGAGAAAATGCGAAAGAAGACAGAACTTCGGTACATGTCATGTCTACCGCAGTGAAACATTCTTACCATGTCTATTGTCTGTCTGATTTGATGATTTGCATATGCTTATGACTGTAAACCACGCTCAATGCATATGGCAAAACCTTTGTGCGCTCTGAACATTCGTTGAGTGCCTATCATGACCATTCTTAACCAAACTGTACATCGCTCTTGAGAGTTACCTTTGGCAGTTATGTTTCAGAATGTGTGATGCTATATACTGCATGTAATTTCTCCCTTATAATGGCTGAGAATGTTTGAGTGAACGAGATGATAATTGTATAATTAACTTCTCATATTTGTAAAACTAAAGACACTTATTAAATCCATGTTTGCAGGACTGCATTGCACTGTAGAAATTAACCTACAGTGTTTGTCAGCTGAATACATGGGAAGGCTCATGCTATTTGTCAGGGAAAATTCATGTTTTCTTTCATTACATGTGAAGGCAATTCTAGTGCATGATTTCTGCCATACAATGCCTACTTCTTGATGCTTAATCACACTGTCTGTTCTCATGGTACACCGGTCCCTGTGATCTACTCATTGTGGGAATTTACAAGATAATTGTGTGAAGCTGCCTCTGATTAGGAGTATGTGCCTATGACTTCACGGTTTTGGGATGAACCTGGAGAAAGGATATCACCCCAAACCCCCAAATAAAATTGCACTTCATCATCAGTGAGAGGCGGGTGTTCGAATATCACACTCCTTTTCCCCTCCCATTCCTCTCTGAATCTGTGATAGTACTGTATAACTGTGACAATGGTTCAATAGATGTAAAACACATGTTGTGCCTTTGTTTATTAACAGAGAATGAGGAAGATGGGGGAGGCCCTTTCAATTACCAGGACAACTCCAGGGAAGTCCTGAGCTCTAGCTTCAACTCCAGCTGAAAAGTCAGACACCAAAATGAACAACAGGTTGCAAGGATTGAGCCTGAATCCACTAATTCTGGCCTATACAGATGGCACTGAAGAAAAGTCTTTCTTAAAAGCCTAAGACAGGGATACTCTCCAATTTTGTAAAAAGCTTCAGGCTATATCTTCAAGATAAATTCAAGAAGAAACCTTAAGAGGAGAGATCACCTGGTCTTCAGCATGTCACTACTGGCTAAGAGTGGACATTAAAGGTGCACTTGGAGCTGACCCTATCACAGCTTAATATAAATAATGGCTGAAAGCTGAAGGAGCAGAAGTTCATTTATAGAGCAAATTCTCAAAATGGATTGGTGTTAAGTCCATCAGAAATCTTAGGAGTGATAGACTGTGAAGAAAGACAGCTAGGACATATTGTTTCTTTTTAGATCTTCCTCCACTGGAAAAGTAAAAGAACAGTCTTAAGTGTCAACTTCATGAACAGTCAAATTTAGGTGAGATAGACAGAAAGAAGAATGCTGGGACATATTGTTTCTTTTTAGATCTTCCTCTACTGGAAAAGTAAAAGAACAGTCCTAAGTGCCAACTTCATGAACTCACCAGTGAAAAGATAGAGCTTTAAAATTTCTTTCAAGATTGTGACAGCAGGGAATAGCCTGAATTGGAAAACCATCATGGGGAGAACGGTAACCTGAGCTGTCCAACACCATCATAGGTGCTAAAAGGATTAAACAGACCAGTGGAGCAGAACGTCCCTATGCTTGCCCCCAATTTATGACTGATCTTGTGTTTCCCTCATTAACAGTCGAAGAAAGGATTTAAGTCTAAAGTGTGGTGTAGGATAACTTATGGAGTAGAGAAGTGAAGGAGGAGGGTTATTTAGATTAATGTCTCGGTGGGATTTGGGTGTTGTATTTAGGTTCATAATTATGTCAATATATTACATATTAACTAAGAATTTGAAGTGTGATGATTGACTATATGAAGCCTGAGTCTTCACCTGGTCCAGAAACATTAATAAATGATTAGTAGTAAGAAAACAGTTTTGAGATATATGTCCCTGTGGTTGTCTTGTCCAACTGGTGTCAAGCATCTTCATGGTGACTGATACTCTACTGTTGTGGTTGGTTACAGAGATTGTGAAAGTTCTGTGTGGTTGTTGTCAAGTATCTTCCATGATGTATGACTTGTCTAATCTGTTGGTGTGATCATTCCTTTGTGAATGTCTGTCCAACTGTTGGCAAGATCTTCTCATGTTGTCTTGTTCAACCAGTGTAAAATACAGTTGTTGTTGTTATGTTC
The DNA here is from genome assembly GCA_014155875.1 of Cepaea nemoralis. NCBI lineage: Eukaryota > Metazoa > Mollusca > Gastropoda > Stylommatophora > Helicidae > Cepaea > Cepaea nemoralis. The sequence continues at coordinate 25,056 of JACEFZ010005613.1, forward strand.
AATACAATGGTACAATTGTCAATGTGATCATTTGTCCAAGTGTCTTGTGTCACTTGAAATAATATTAAAGAGATCAAACATGAGGTTGGCGACCAGAGCACAGTCAGCTGGAAGATGAGAGAACTGCTTTCATTGGTTACTGTGGCTAACTGCCAAGATCTCTAAATATGGCCTAGAAGAGAAATCATCTATAAATAATTCTGTGTAGAACTTAACTTAGGTCTAATTTCTCACAGTGGGGGTACTCGATGAGCCAAAATTCTGAATGGTTTCTCTACAAGGGTTATGCGAGAATAAATATCAATACCTCTAGACGCTACTTGCTGTTACTAACCTGTATCTTTTATAGAGAGATATACTTTATAGAACTTCACTCATTGGAACTTCTGTAATTCTCTATAAACCCACAAAAGACCTCACACCTACTCCGATTTCAGGGGTACTTGTAATTTACGTCCCCAACAAGAAGTCAACATTTCAGTCCAACAGATTGGTGTAGAGGTTGAACCCGTTACCTCGACATCAGCACACCGGATGTTTAAGAACGGGCGCTCTTATCCATTCGGCCTTGCTGACCTCCGAATTGAATGTATGACAACAATCTTATGGTGAATATGAGATTCCCATATCAAGTCTTTAAGATGGTTTACCCAAGCCACACGATATCGAAAGACATCAGATTTAACCCATGAAAAACATTCAAAACAGAAACAACATAGATGACGTCAAAGGAAACATAACAAAAAGAACGACGTGTAGCAGATGGCTACACATGTAATTCATTCATTGGGGTCGGGCTTGTGTCAGGCGCTGCGTCAAAGTCTAAAAAGGTCAATCAACAAAGCTGATGATACGCATGGTTGCTGCCTGTTTATACATCTAATCTCACAGATCTTGTGTGGTTCTATTGCCTTGATAATAAACAACACGGCCATATATCGTTCATCGTGATTGTGCTTGCTTGCTTGCTTGTGTTCGTTGGCTTGAGCTCCAACGCGAAGTCCTGTATGTCGGATGAAGGCATCCTGTTGTCCAACATCAGTGTGATGTCATACAGGACCTGAGGTTTGCGTGAGTATCCGTTGTCCCATGTCTGGCTTATTGGTGTGGTTCCTCGCCGTACAGGCAGACACTCTCCGACTTCGGAGGAATCGGCGATCCTACTGACTTTAGCCAGGACCCCGAAGGGACCTGTTGCCCAGGACGCTCGACGAGGACGCGTCAATAGGTCTTGGCCAGTATATAACCCGGCCCTGGTGCCTTGGAAACACCTCTGCGTCCCATCGTGATTGTAATATCTGATATCTCTCACAGTCCGTTTTCATTATCATCATCATGTGTCATGCCAATATGCGTGGGCGGTCATGTTTTGCCATCTCACATGATCACCAGATTCATGGATCAGTTCTGTGTTTTTTGTCTCGATTGTGCCACATGGCCAAGTCAAATTCTCTATGAATTGACGACACGTGATTTTCCAGGCCTCTCTAAAGAAGGTAATCTGTCATTGTTTTCTTTCTTATCATATCGGTTTATGACCGTAGCCAATTTCTCTAAAAGAGATCCTCTGCATACCGTCGTGCAATAGTCTTTAACTGATTAAGTGCCATTTGAAGATAAATCGTCTTATTCGAACTTCCCGTAGCTGCCATGAGCTTATAAATCAAACTATAGTTAAAATATAAATACTGTAGTTTTCCCTATACAACTCCCTTTAATTTTATATAAAATACATGTCTGCTACCATATTAACAACTTTTAATTTATAACTGTGACACATCTCTACTTCACATTTTCCTCCATTCATTTTTGTTTGATCGAAACCTACCCTTTTGTTTGGGTCTGAATCTGTTAAAACATAAATATAGTTGTTTTTGTATCAGTACACATATTTCTATATTTCTAAGGGCATCGATACATCAAAACTGGCATTGTTTGTTACATTGTCTGCAATTAATCCTTAATGAGTGTCTAACATTTCCGGTAATAATTTGTTTCCATTATGGTGGGAATTGGTAGTTTGGTAAAGTGACTCATTAAAATAATTGTTGCACAAACCAGACAATTTTATCTATAACGCTAAAAATTAAAAATTGTGAGAAGATCACTTCATTGCACCGCATTTCTCCTCAACTGGCTCAGCTCTCTCCTCAAATTGACAAGCCACCAGCCGAGAGCACAAAGCACGAACTCCGTTGCTCCAGCGGCGACCCCCAGTGATCTCCGGGAAAAAATAAACTGATTTCGAGATTTGAACGAAGAGTCTAGAACCAGAAACGAACCCACAACCTTCAAAGCGAGATGCTGAGGTTTAACCACTTCCCTACGGACGCTATGATTGAGAGATTTAGACCATCTACTTCAGATGTCAGTTTTGTCCATTATAATATTTCCATTCTTTCCGTTGATACACCCTATGTGTATGCAAGCTGTTTTCTTGTTACGTCCCTCACTACTTCTACACGACTGTAATTTTCGTACACGGATTCCTTCATAAATACTTCTGCCATTATTACTGCCTACAGTACCTTGGGTATAGTACAGGGATATAGAGGACAGCATCGCGAATAGATAAGAGCGCTCGCTCTTAAACTGCCGGTGTGCTGATGCTGACTTCTCGTCCTTGACTTGAGGAAGTAAATTACAAGTACCTCAGAAGTCGCAATAGGTTTGCCTGACGGCGAGGGACACTGGAAATTCATTCATTCATTCATTCATTCAGTAGCATTAGCATGTCCTTTGCAGAACCTCGCTCCCATAACAACCTTCGGGAAAACCTCTTGATCATAAGCAAAATGTCCCGCGTCCGATACACCCATCTGGAGATCATCCGCCACATCCTGCACCCATCTTCTCTTTGGCCTTCCTCTCCCGCTCTTCCCAGGCATATACCCCTCCATTATTGTTCTCATCCAAACTTTCGTGACGTTTCACTGGAAATAGGGAAAGTGAATCCACTCGCAAAAATTAGTCTAGTGCACTAGAAGTGTAGAACGTGCATGGACTACACTTGAGTTCAAAGCGAGAGTTCACAAAAACAAAAAAAGGATAGGGGTATCTAGAGTCTGAAGGATTAAGGTCGACTGGCTTGGGTAGTCGTCAGCATACCTAAGATTGTTTATGATTCTTCCATTGATTTTAAGACGAGGCATTTCAACTTGTTTGAAAATCTTTCTGTGTATAAGTTGAAGAGGCATGGGGACAGTACACATCCCTGCCGTGCTCCTCTTTTTATCTCTATAGGCGACAACGAAAACATCAGCACAAAGAATGAAGTGAGTAACACCAGAGTGAATCCATACATGTGTGCACAAAAACCTCATTTGCTATAAATATCCAACATTTGGTACGTTTTATTGTTTTCATTTGTAAATATCAACTGGGCATGTATCTATTCCGCCAGCTGTTTCAAATAGGTCACCGTTTACTGAGATCTAGGTCGGTGTTGTGACCTGAGGCTAGTGACCGCAGTATCACATTCCCGACATGTCGGGTTCAAAGTCAAGGCAGGCCATTTGGGAGCAGATCGCTTTGTGTTGACTTTTACAATGGTATGAGTGTCGGCCCTTCAGAAATTAGGGGCAAACTACAGAAACTAAAACTGCACAGAGAATCAGAAAGTCAATAAATACTGAGGTTGATTGCGACGTCATATAAAGGACATGCAACTAACATTTTAAATTGAGATGTACATTGTTGTTCTATGCTTTATTAGTTATTAGTTAGTTACATAATTAGTTATTTAGTTATTTACTTTGCTAATTGGTTAATTATTTAGGTAGGTAGTTAGATTAGTTAGTTAGTTATTTAATTATTTAGTTTGTTTGTTAGTTAGTTTGCTAATTAGTTAATTAGTTAGTTAGTTAGTTGGTTAGTTAGTTAGTTAGTTTACTATTTAGTTAATTAGTTAGGTAGGTAGGTAGTTAGTAAGGTAGGTAGTTAGTTAAGAAGTTAGCTATTTTAGTTAGTTAGTTAGTTAGTTAGTTAGTTTAGTTAGTTAGTCAGTCAATCAGTTAGTTAGTTAGTTAGCTAATTAGTTAGTTAGTTAGTTAGTTAGCTAGCTAGCTAGCTAGTTAGTTAGTTAGTAGTTAGTTAGTTAGTCAGTCAGTCAGTCAGCCAGCCAGCCAGCCAGTCAGTCAGTCAGTCAGTCAGTCAGTTAGCTAGTTAGTTAGCTAGATGGTTAGTTAGTTAGTTATTTAGTTAGTTAGTTAGTTAGGTAGCTAGGTCAGTTAGTTAGTTAGTTAGTTAGTTCGTTAGTTAGTTAGTTAGTTAGTTAGTTAGGTAGCTAGGTAGTTAGGTCAGTTAGTTAGTTAGTTAGTTAATTAGTTAGTTAGTTAGTTAATTAGTTAGTTAGTTAGTTAGTTAATTAGTTAGTTAGTTAGGTAGTTAGGTCAGTTAGTTAGTTAGTTAGTTAGTTAATTAGTTAGTTAGTTAGTTAGTTAGTTAATTAGTTAGTTAGTTAGTTAGTTAGTTAGCTAGGTAGTTAGGTCAGTTAGTTAGTTAGTTAGTTAGTCAGTCAGTCAGTCAGTCAGTCAGTTAGTTAGTTAGTTTAGTTTAGTTAGTTAGTTAGACAGTCAATCAGTTAGTTAGTTAGTTAGTTAGCTAATTAGTTAGTTAGTTAGCTAGCTAGCTAGCTAGCTAGTTAGTTAGTTAGTAGTTAGTTAGTAGTTAGTTAGTCAGTCAGTCAGTCAGTCAGCCAGCCAGCCAGTCAGTCAGTCAGTCAGTCAGTTAGCTAGTTAGTTAGCTAGATGGTTAGTTAGTTAGTTAGTTATTTAGTTAGTTAGTTAGTTTGGTAGCTAGGTAGTTAGGTCAGTTAGTTAGTTAGTTAGTTAGTTAGTTAGTTAGTTATTTAGTTAGTTGGTTAGGTAGTTAGGTCAGTTAGTTAGTTAGTTAGTTAGTTAATTAGTTAGTTAGTTAGTTAGTTAATTAGTTAGTTAGTTAGTTAGTTAGTTAGTTAGTTATTTAGTTAGTTAGTTAGGTCAGTTAGTTAGTTAGTTAGTTAGTTAGTTAGTTAGTCAGTCAGTCAGTCAGTCAGTCAGTCAGTCAGTTAGTTTAGTTAGTTAGTTAGTTAGTTAGTTAGTTAGTTAGTTAGTTAGTTAGTCAGTCAGTCAGTTAGTTAGTTTAGTTAGTTATTCTTTCCTCTTGAGCCTAAGGCGGCGCATACGGCAGAAGTCCTGTCTCTCCATGCTTGGCGATTCGCTGCTACCTGTTGTAGATCTTGGATATTTACTTGGCCATTGAATGAGTTAGTTAGTTTACTATTTAGTTAATTAGTTAGGTAGGTAGGTAGTTAGTAAGGTAGGTAGTTAGTTAAGAAGTTAGTTATTTTAGTTAGTTAGTTAGTTAGTTAGTTAGTTAGTTAGTTTAGTTAGTTAGTTAGACAGTCAATCAGTTAGTTAGTTAGTTAGTTAGCTAATTAGTTAGTTAGCTAGCTAGCTAGTTAGTTAGTTAGTAGTTAGTTAGTTAGTCAGTCAGTCAGTCAGCCAGCCAGTCAGTCAGTCAGTCAGTCAGTCAGTCAGTTAGTTAGCTAATTAGTTAGTTAGCTAGCTAGCTAGCTAGTTAGTTAGTTAGTCAGTTAGTTAGTCAGTTAGTTAGTTAGTCAGTTAGTTAGTTAGGTGGGTAGCTAGGTAGTTAGGTCAGTCAGTTAGTTAGTTAGTTAGTTAGTTAGTTAGTCAGTCAGTCAGTCAGTTAGTTATGTAGATAGGTAGGTAGGTAGGTAGGTAGGTAGGTTGGTAGATATAAGGTAGGTAGGTATGTATGTATGTAGGTAGGTATTAGGTAGGTAGGCAGGTATGTAGTTAGGTAGGTATGTATGTAGGTAGGTAGGTATTAGGTAGGTGCGCAGATAGGTAGGCAGGTAGTTAGGTATTTATGTAGGTAGGTAGGTAGGTAGGTATGTTGGTAGGTAGGTTGGTAGGTAAGTAGGTAGGTAGGTAGGTACCTGTTGGGGTATCATTCTTGCACTCCTGGCAAGTATATAGATGCTCAGATTCTTCTCCCAAACTATGCATCAGAGTCCAGCGGTTTTGAAATGTTAATTATTATGGTTTGAATGTTTTTAACATCCATGTTTGATCCACGCCCTTCACTTCAAGTAGATACTTGCTTCACGAGTACCTGTAACTGTTGTTCGCTGTCTGTGGGTAACTGTGTCATTTGTCAGTTGTTTATTATTCCTCCGTCGATTATAAGTCCATGTATAATCTTCACATGGTACATTATTGATTACAGACAATCAAAATGATATGCAGCATTTAGAAGATGCGGTTATTATACACAGTCAGAAACTAGATTTAGAACTAAGTTATTAGAAAACAGAGATTATGGTTGACTCCAAAAAGAATGAAATACCATACTACCACAATATCCAAATTAAAGAGGAAATTTGGAAACAAGTGAAACAATACAATTATGTCAGAATAAAGTCTAATGCGAGGAAAGGCCAGTCAGACATATAATCAGACTACAACTAGTTCAGTTAGCATTGGAACTCTTCGCTGGCTGTTGAAGATGAGGAAAGAGACCGTATAGGAATGCCCCGAGTGCTGTGATATCGGTTCTTGTCTCTCCACCCCTCCCCCCCCCCCCCCCCCCACACTCAACTCAACACATAATATCTGGTGGGAGGTGCCTTGTAGAGATTAGAACAAGAATCACTATGACAAATATAACCTTTTGTAAGATGGGAGATATACAGACCGTTAAAACAAAACTGTCAATTGCAATGAGAAAAAGAATGTTAAAGTAAATATGTAACCTACAAAGTGATATGGATGTGAAACACGGACAATCAGCAGACAAGCCGAGAAACGTCTATTGGCAGTGAAAATGTGGTTTTGTGGGGGAAAATGAAAAGAGTACCATGGACAGACATAAAAATACAAGAAATAAATGAAAACCGTAAATTTGTTCGAGAAATTAGGAGTAAACATACACGATTTTATTATGAGAAATAAACTGGAAAGTTTGGTGACAAATGGGAAGGCTGATGGGAAAATGAGCAAGGGGAAAGCACAAAGATAAATACTAGATGGCTTGGCAACATGGCATAAACGAGACAACCACAGATCTCCCTTCTGCCGTGACTCCACCTTACCATGGTAGAAGTGTTTGCGTGTTCCAAAGACCCCAAGCGATATCACAACGATAGCGCAACTACTGGTATAGCATGTCAGGCAGGTCAATGGATAGAAATCAGTCTAAGAGAAACACGAACCGGCTGCCTTGTAGGTAGATGGGACAGTCAAACGCTAGGGGAAGCACACCTGAGAAATGCTGGTCTTAGTCGGATGTGCCGAGCTACAGGCGTGACAAAACAGTGCAACGCAATTCACTTGTGATGTTACACAGACTTGATCCGATACTGTTGATCGTGTGGGATGGCAAACCATGAGCTCCCACTCCTATCGCCATGGCACACGATGATGATGATAGCTCAACATAGCATAACTAATAATATATCGACGATAGAATGACCAACATTAAAAAAATATATACACATAAAACAGTCCCAGAAGGCTGGTTTATTTTGTTACTTCTAAAATAAATGTGATTCGTGTTTAGATTTCAATTTGTAACATTCATTTATTCAGTGAATAATTGTTAAACACTAAATTAAACTTCACAAATTTCACCACGGAACGATACTGACAACAATTATAAATATACATACAGGCAAGTCTCTCTGACAGTTTCATAACTGCTAGAACTGCTATCTTCAAACAAACCACAAGGGCTCTTTGAACCTTAGTGCATATCCCAAATTCTGTCGTCATACAATATATATTATGTAAATCCTGATGTGCGTAAGCTAATCTTGGACAATTAGCAGACAAGTGAGGAATTGTGTGGAAGCTACGAAGACGTGTTTTACAGAAGAATGATAAGAACACCGTGGTTGGGTAAAAAGACCAATGAAGATATGTTGAAAGAAGTTAACTCATACAGAGAAGTGGCAATTCGCGTCAGAAGTAGACAGTCCACATTCTTTGGGAATGTCATGAGAAGAGAAAAGGATAACGTTGACTGGAAGGAGAAGCAGCATTATGGCATGGAACATCAGTATCAGAAATAATTGGCAAGAAAGGAGACAGAAGACTGTGGACAGACACGATCACCAATACCACACGGCATTGACCAGTGGCGGACTGGGTCTAAATATATTCCTTGTTAGGACTAAAAGGTCATGAACATTTCGAACATATTGTGTAATGCTTAAGGGTGTCCGCTTCATTAGGGGCCCTCATAGCCCACTTTTCATCATCTAAGCAGACTCCCTGGCCAGTGCGCCTCTGACTCAGGCTTTAAAAACAAGATATAACCACAAGGTTCTGGTTGCACACTGGATATGTAGACACGTTTCCCAATGTCCCATGTGTTCTTTACTTATCATCACCATTCAAGACATGTACCTTTATTATGCATAGTATTCTACACTTCTATGTGCTCCCTATCTTAGCTTTACAACGTCTTATAGTATTCTACTCTTCCGCATGCTCCATATCTCAGCTTTACAACGTCTCACAGTATTCTACCCTTCCCCATGCTCCCTATCTCAGCTTTACAAGGTCTCATAGTATTCTAACCTTTTCCATACTCCCTATCTTAGCTTTACAAGGTCTCACAGTATTCTACCCTTCCCCATACTTCCCATCTATGCTTTACAACGTCTCGCAGTATTCTACCCTTCCCCATACTTCCCATCTATGCTTTACAACGTCTCGCAGTATTCTACCCTTCCCCATACTTCCCATCTATGCTTTACAACGTCTCGCAGTATTCTACCCTTCCCCATACTTCCCATCTATGCTTTACAAGGTCTCGCAGTATTCTACCCTTCCCCATACTTCCCATCTATGCTTTACAAGGTCTCGCAGTATTCTACCCTTCCCCATACTTCCCATCTATGCTTTACAACGTCTCGCAGTATTCTACCCTTCCCCATACTTCCCATCTATGCTTTACAAGGTCTCGCAGTATTCTACCCTTCCCCATACTTCCCATCTATGCTTTACAAGGTCTCGCAGTATTCTACCCTTCCCCATACTTCCCATCTATGCTTTACAAGGTCTCACAGTATTCTACCCTTCTCCGTGCTCCCCATCTTAGATTTGCAACGTCTCATGGATATCAACATACCACCAGGCCAATTAAAAAATGCCCAGCCTCAGTGTGGATTTGAACATATGACAACAGGGTCGGTATGTAACCATGCTAGCCACTGCGCTATCGATGCTCTCTCAACTATCTCTTTCTCTGCGTGTCTCTCTGTCTCTCTCTGTATATCTCTCTCTCTCTCTGTCTCTCTGTGTCGCTCTCACTTTCTCTGTCTCTGTCTCTGTCTGTCTGTCTCTGTCTGTCTGTCTGTCTGTCTGTCTGTCTGTCTGTCTGTCTGTCTGTCTGTCTGTCTGTCTGTCTCTCTCTCTCTCTCTCTCTCTCTCTCTCTCTCTCTCTCTCTCTCTCTCTCTCTCTCTCTCTCGTATGTTTATCTACTCCATAATTTGCACCTATTCTTTCCTTAGGGTGTACAGATCTTGTAACGCCTGCAGCTTTTGAATACTCCAGCTTGTGCTGTCTTCTCCGCCAACGATATTCTCCACAACCTTCTCAAAACCCACATCTCCACTCCACATTCAAAGTTAGTTACATGTCCTTTACACGACGTCGCTGTTAACCCCAGCTTTTATTTCCTCTTTGTGATTTTCTAGTCATTATTACGATGAGTAGTCTGCTTTTGCATTCTGAACGGCCGACTCTCATACTAGCGCAAAAATCAACGCAAGTCGACCTGCTTCCAAACCCCCTAATGTTAACCTCCAACCTGGTATGTCGGGATACTGCGTTCACTACACCCTAAACACATTCAGTAGTTAGTGAAATGACCATAGCAGTGAACACAAGTGATAATATAATGAACTTGACAAGTTACACAATATATACTACACATTATAAATAAGTAAATAAGTGTCAATGCATAATAAACCGAGACGACAAATAACAGTCATATAGCATAGGTGTATGGAGAAAACTGGGACCATTACAAAACAAATTTTGACATTTTAACAGGGTTATGGTAACACAATGTTCTCCAATGCCTTTCTTCTCAACAGTTGAGCAAAGAAGGCCGTTTGCTTCTGACTTCGGGGTTGAAATTCGAAGCCTTACAGGGGATTTGACAACCAAGCTGACTTTTTCAATTATTAACAAAAGCTTGGATTCAGAACCAACAACTATTTACTGAGCAGGCTTCGTTCAATAATTAACAAAAGCTTGGATTCACAACCAACAACTAACCAACAAATTGGCTTTATTCAATACAAAAGCCTGGATTCTCAACCAATTTTTAACAAAACAACCACCGAGCTGGCTGTGTTCAATAATTAACACAAGCCTGGATTTACAACAACAACTGAAGTGGCTCTCTCTCTCTCTCTCTCTCTCTCTCTCTCTCTCTCTCTCTCTCTCTCTCTCTCTCTCTCTCTCTCTCTCTCTCTCTCTCTCTCTCTCTCTCTCTCTCTCTCAATAATTAACAAAATCCTGCGTATACTCTTACAATTATATGAAGCTAAACACAATGAAATTAATATATTCCCGCAAACAATTAAAATAATTTCTGTGTTAAGCTATTTAAAAGTATTGCGTATCCCTCTACACGCCTTGATGTTTATTGGGCAAATATGGTGCTAACCATATATTTGTATAGACCAATTGGAACTTAATAGATGATATATAGTCAATACCAAACCCTCCAATTTTACTTCCTATTAGTTTTTCTGGTACCAATGTTAGGCTGCATTGACCTGGGAGCCCATGTGAATTAAAAAGAATAGGTCTGGATGGGGATTCGAACATAATACCAACGGGCCAGCAGGCAATCGTGAGGCCACTGAACTAACGTGGATTCTTTTTTTTTAAGTATTCGCTTCATTATGTTTCTAAAACTGATAGAGAAATTATATCAACATAAGCCTATATAAGAATATACACTCGAGTGACAGAAAAGTACATGGTACACCTCAGTTCATGTCGGCGAATACCATCATCATCACCCTCTTATGTCCATAGAGGCCCTGATCTCTCATGTAACAGGACATACCAATAACCACGTTCCTAGTACCCAATTGAACTGATTCAATGCCATGGGATGATTAATCGTCTTAACTGACTTCCCATATCTACCTCTGGCTTATATATCGCCGAATTGTTGTCACTGCGAAATGTTGTCTCAATTAAAATATAAATACCGTAGTTTTCCCTAAACAATCTCATTTAATTTGATATATAATACAACATAAATGTTACCATATTAACAAGTTTTAGGTCATAACTGTGACACCCCTACTTCCAATTATCCGCCATCCATTTTTGTTTGGTCCAGACCTAATTTTTTTTTGCCACTGAATCTGAGAATCTGGGTCAACCTGGGAGCCAAGGTCGATTTGTTAAAACTCCACCCTGTGTAATAAACCGGTTTAACATACAGCGATTTGTTAACACTCCACCCTATGTAATGAACCCGTTCGCAATGCAGCGATTTGTTAACACTCCACCCTATGTAATGAACCCGTTCGCAATACACCAATTTGTTAACATTCCACCCTATGTAATATATCCGTTTACCATACAGCGATATTAACTCTGCTAGTTCGGGGTTGAATAGTAAGCCAACCCAGGACCGTGTCGTGCTATGGTACAGAGACGCGGCCGCACCAGGCGGCACCATTAGGGGGCGGCATAAGCAGCGAAATCAAAATACAATTTGAACCATGCAATAATTAAACATCTTTAAGGGGCGGCATTTCGAAAAGAAAACAAAACCATTTAAGGGGCGGCATTTCGAAGACTTGCATCATACTGAAAAAAGTTACCGCACGGTCCTGAACCTACACATGCGCTTGGTCTGTTGCATTGCTCTTTTGCATGAAGCAACGATTACAATACAAAGAATATACATGATAATGTCAGTAACAAGACACTAAATAACACGAGACAAGACAATAATCACAGTTCCAGTAAGATACCACAACAATATAATGAAAACAATATCGTGGACATGTGATATTCCAATTAAACAATTGCATTATTACAAAATTGAAAATAAAAATTAAAAAAAAAAAAAAACCAAAACAATATACTCGTATAATACCGGGTGTTTGTAAATTCTTCTACAGTTTGTATACAGAACTAATCTGGGAAAAAAAATGTCTTCCTTTGACAATACCATTCTGATTGGAGTACAAAGAATTCGCTCCAGCAGACGTCAGCCATTCGCTGCACATTGCTTCACGATGGACTGTGGAACACATTTTTTGATGACATCATGTACTCCATATTTCAAATGTGTTCTGCACACAAAGTGTCGTGAGACTTTACAAAGACCCGGATTCATATTAGTTAAACAATAATAGGGGAGTGTTGTGGTAACCATTCTACGGCCCAATGTTCTTTAGTGGTACATTCAAGTCAGTATATGATATATTAATGCTGGGGAATGTGTGAATTTCCTGGGAGAATGTTGGAATGTCATTTCAGAATGTCTACCCACTGACGCTCTGGTTCTCTTCCTTCTTATCGTCCCTCGTTTAAATGCAATGGGTCACATTTAGTTGTGCACCTCGTTAGTTCAGAGGTCAGACTGTTCTATGTCTGCATGCATTTTGTATAAGGTTGAATTCCTCGAACAGATCCCACCAAAGGTAAGGAATTCTATCTACCGGTCAATATATATTTCGTACTGGCCACCAGTCCGTTGCATGTCTTGGTACTAGCGTTGTGTATATGTATGTATAATCACCAAAGCTGACACACCACATTGTGCAGAATTCACACAACAGAAAGTAAATTAACTAGATAAATCCTTCAAGCTGAAATATACACATGTTCGCACAGTAATGTCAATTGTCTACCACCGTAATTTTAAGCTGACTAGCATGTCTTTCTGTTTGCACAAATCTGACTTGCGTTGATTAATCATTATTGCTTCTGCAAACTTTAACAAGCGAGTATTTTGTGTGTTAAACAAGACGCAAAAGGCAATGTCTCTGCCAATCACATGGCCGCTTTCGAGAATATGCCTAGCAATTGATGACGCGGGAAGCTTCCGGTGTGTCGGCCCCACTAGGCTCGCATCGCCTGTGTGTCTTATCTTGTCGTTTAGCTTGAAGGATTTATCTAGTTAATTTACTTTATGTTGTGTGAATTATGCAGTATGTACCTGACGAGATGCAACGAACTATGCCAAGCAATAAATCGTGCCATCTATTGTTTGTGTCTTCGTTATTCAAATGCACTACGGGAAAACATTGTTTTCAACACCACATTGTGCTAACGTCTTCGGGCACAGGAGCTTATTTATCCTAAGGCGAGGTAATGCAACCTTAATACCTTGGTCGGCAACTGGTCTAGGATGGAAGCTCTGACAGGCGGACAGGTAGAGTATGGATTTGCTGATCCAGTAGCATCTGCAGCTTGTCTTGTTCCAGATGTATTGGTGTTACCTTTCTTCTGGAGTAAACTAGGCAGGCAGAGAGAGCTATCATGCTGCATGGGCAACACACGGTCTCTAAATATAGCACAGGCTTTGTGCTATGGAGAGGTATAACTTCATTTTACAATCGTCTGTGGCATACAGGTGCCAGTATGTATATATATATATATAGTTTAGTTTAGTCGACGGATTAACATCACGGCACACGGATGTAATCCATACGTGCTCCGTTCTACTCCTAACTTAAGCCTGAGTCCGGAGAATCTCAGCTCCGTGCACGAACTCCGTAGCACCGGCGAGGATCCTGAAATACTTTGGGTAGATTTTTCACTCGAAATTTTGCCCGGGAAGCGCCGTTAGGCTACTCTTCATTCTGTAGGCAATGTTACGTTCATAGTTTGCCATTGCTTTTTGAACAAAGACTATGGTAAAGCAAATGAAAGAATCCAGCTAGACATGGTACACCAGTCCCAGTTTAAATAATCCATCAACATATACAAGCCCAGTATTTGTATTTTAGCTATTAGAATCATTCATATTTTTGTTCTATCTTGTAATTATCAAATATAAAAACAAAATAAAGTTCAGTTACATGTTAAAAATGAAACAAATCAAGTTAATTAATGCAGTGTCTATAACTCATACACAATGCAAATGTTCTAATTCTAACAGTAAATTAATGGGCCTCACAAAGTAAAATTTATTACATTTGTAAATAAACAATAACAAAAACGCAATCTAACAATACGATAATTATGAAATTTTCTACGTATATTTCTTTTGTAACCTTTTCTCATTTATCTTATTTGTTAACTCTCATTTACCTTTATTGGCTTTATGTGTCCTGTGTGCTTCAGCTTGAAGGACTTATCTTTCAGTTTTGGTTTTTTTTATTTTTTGGGTGTGACTTCTGCAGTATGCTCCTGACAGGATGCGGCGAAAAATGTCAGGCAAAAAAATTGTGCTAACTATTGTTTGTGTCTGCTTTATTCAAATGGCATATCTATTACAGCACGCCCTGTTGAATTCACTGCATACTTACAGATCAATATTACTTTAAATAAACATAAGAGAATCGTTATAATACCATTTAAAATTAAAATCCAAAAAAAAAAATCATCACAGTAAAAGCATCACAACTGATGTACAATCGAGGTAATTAATGCAGAATTACATCACTAACTGAAAACAAGGTGCATATAAACACAAATGAACTGCCATTATTAATGCACTGTGACAGCAAAATTTTGTGAAAATAAGTTTTATTTTTAAAGAACAACATATTAAATGCTTCACGGACACACACATCAACAAGTCATTACAAAAAATGCAAAACTCATATTTCCTCATTGTAAATGTTTTTCTTGTTATTGTTATTGTTGTTGTTGTTGCTGCTGCTGCTGCTGGTCTTCTTCTTTTTCTTCTTCCTCTTCTTCTCCTTATCATTTCTCCTACCCACCTTCTAATCCACCTTCTCATCCACCTCCTACTTCTTATCCACTTCTTTTTGTTCTTGTTCTCATTATTATTATTATTATTATTATTATTATTATTATTATTATTCTGCTTAATTCTTCTCCTCATCCACATCCTATTCGTCTTCTTCTTCCTCCTTCTTCTCATCTACATCCTATTTCTTTTCTTCTTGTTCTTCCTCTACCTCCTTCTCCTCCACCTCTTCTTCCTCTACTGCCTCTTCTTCCTCCTCCTGCTCTTCCTCCTCCTCCTCCTCCTTCTTCTTCTTCTTCTTCTTCTTCTTCTTCTTCTTCTTCTTCTTCTTCTTCTTCTTCTTCTTCTTCTTCTATCTTCTTCTCAACCACATCCTCTTCCTCTTCTTCTTCTCCTTCTTTCTTAGCCTCCTGATCCTCCTTCTCCTCCACCACTTCTTCTTCTTCTTCTTCTTCTTCTTCTTCTTCTTCTTCTTCTTCTTCTTCTTCTTCTTCTTCTTCCTCTTCTTCTTCTTCTTCTTTCTTTCTTTCTTTCTTTCTTTCTTTCTTTCCTTCTTCTTCATCTTCTTCTACCTTCTTCTCACCCACCTCCTCTTCCTCTTCTTCTTCATCTTCTTCCTAGTCCTCTTCTTCTTCTTCCGCCTCCTCCTCTTCTTCTTCCCAAAGAGTCCATAAATTCACCACAATGCTTTCCCTTACTAAATGTAAGCAAAGAAACCACAAACAAAAAGTTGCACAATTGTTGCCTGGTATATTTGCCTGCTCCACATTCGAACAGTTTCAGAGACTGTGTATATGAACGTATTTCAGTTAAAACATAATCCACCTGTTCACTTTATATGATATATAATTATGCTTTATACACCCGAGGAGATTTAGTGAAATATGCCAGGCAATAAGTGTGCAACGTAAAGGACTACTACCTGTGAATTGGTTTATTTTTCCAAACATGTTTGTCAGGGCAGTAACCTTACGGTGCACTATTTGATTCTAAGTCCGTCAATTATAAACGAGACCCCGTGTTTTCGCCATTATCCTTCTCATCTGACTATCCAAGATATTAAGGGGATGTGTGATATTAAAACCCAATAGTTACAGTAACAGAGGGATGTGGTTGCTAATGATATTAGAGAAGTCGGACGAGAGTTCGACGCCTGCGTTTATCGTTTGCTAAGAGAAGGAAGGCAAGCCATCCATTCCTCCGAGCACCCAAGCCTACAAACTGAGATGACCCCAGCACAATACAGACTCATAGCAGCTTCTTCCTTCGGGATTTCTTTCAGCTGAAGTAACAATACCCGAAAGGAGAGATCGGGCTAATTTTGATTTAGCCCAGGACTGACAGCAAAACCCATTAGCCACGTCTCTCACTTCCTCGTTCTATACTAAAATAGCAACTTAGAGAATGTATCCATGCTAACTTAAAAACGCTAGTCGATACGACGTCTACCATTTCTGTTTCTGTATATTATCATAATGTATCACGGATGTACATATAAGTGTATTTTTAATGACTGTGCAGTGTTTGAAAATATTGCCGTTCCATGTTTTGTATTCACCCACGTAAAGTTCAAGCAACATAATAGGTACATACAAAACTTGGACCGGCCATATTTTTAAACTGCACAGTCATTAAAAATACACCCTGTATAATACAATGCTGACCAATTTAATTCAGTAACGTTAAATAAATGACCCTTTCACTTGCCTTGAGTTGTAGTGGGTATATGGTGCTAGCCGTAACAATCGATACAAGTTGGATGACGTTGTCAATATCCCGCCGGCCGCCGTTATTATCCATGAGAATTCCCAGTACCCGTTTAAGCTGGGTCTACCTCGGAACACTAGTTAATTCGTAAAAATTGTCGCTATGGGGATTCGAATACATGATCGCCTAGCCAGTAGGTGAACACGCTAGCCACTGTACTACCACAGCTCACAACCGTAGAATATGTTATTCGTTGGTAACAATAGTAACTAGTCCAGGTAACATCTCACTGGCTGTGGTAACCTTAGTAACTAGCCTAGGTAACATCTCATTGGCTGTGATAACCTTAGTAACTAGCCTAGGTAAAATCTCATTGGCTGCGGTAGCCTTAGTAACTAGCCTAGGTAAAAATCTCATGGCTGTGGTAACCTTAGTAACTAGCCTAGGTAAAATCTCATTGGCTGCGGTAGTCTTAGTAACTAGCCTAGGTAAAAATCTCATGGCTGTGGTAACCTTAGTATCTAACCTTGGTAAAACCTAATCGCCTCTGGTACTGCCAGTACGAAAACCTTTTACTGTATTTATTTTTAAATTTATTCTCATTTCTCATGATATAATGTCATATTTGTGCAGTCTTGTCTGTTATCCCAAAATGTGCTTCTAATAGACCAGTATTCTGGTATTTAAGCATTTACTAATTGAAGACTGGGAGAACATAGCTGGTTATCACTCTACTCAGCGTTGTCAAATTTCTGCTGGCATGATGACTTTGACACAATTTCAAATCGATTAAGCCACACGGAGGGGTGCCATATGAAAATCAAATGCCCACTAACTTCCTCATGATAGACAGTCAATATTCTTCTGCATTCTAGACAAGAGACTTTTCAAGCTAAGCTTGGTTTATCATTCATGCCCTAACTGACTCAAAGACCGACATATGACAATATGGTTATCTTCAGCAACCAAGACAAACAACAACACTAGCTAATTTACGTTATTATCTATTGCCACACCCTCGCCTCATTACATTTATCTCTTGCTTGTTAAAGAATATGTTTTTTTTTTGGGGGGGGGGGGTTTCAGAATTTTCGAAGCATTCAGTTTTTTACTGTCAGCTGTTTATAGGATATGAACATAGAAGATAAATCAGCACACACTGCAGTTGTTCAAGGACCATAATCGTTGCCAGGTGAACTCCTAGGCTGGTTCTGGTATATAAGTTTTGGTTGACGAGGTGCCTCAAAACTGGCAATGCGTTCTCCATTATATCCCTGTGGATAAACACGTTTGTCAGTGAGTCATAGTTTTGATTAATGAGTGTTGGTGATAATATAGGGTGTATTTTTAATGACTGTTCAGTGTTTAAAAATATTGCCGGTCCAAGTTTTGTATTCACCTTCTGTAAAATTCATGCAACATAATAGGTAAGTACAAAACTGTGTACAATGTGTATGACACGTTTTTATTTTTTCATGAGCCACACTGGTATAGTTGATTAATGAGTGTTGATGATCACTAATGTGCATGACAGGTTTTTTGTTTATTTTTTCAGTCAGTGATAGGGTTGATGTCAGGTAAGATATGACTGAGCTAATGTAAGACAGAAGATATTACTACCTGCTTCTGTTAGCGCCGAATGTTGGGCGTCCCTCACCAAACCCGACAACCCGCATTGTGCCAGTGGCTTCGGTAGGATTGCTATTGAGAATATTCCTGGTGCGAGGAAATGTAATGTAAAGACTAAATGTCATGGCAGGGCAGACCAGACCCTAAGGCTTGGTCGGAAACTAGTCTAGGATCGAAGTTTCAACCTTCAGACAATTAGAGCATTGCGTTTCTGATCCGGCAGCTTCTGCAGCTTGTCTTATTCCAGAAGTATTGGTGCTACCTTTCCTCTGGGGTAAACTAGGCAGGCTGAAAGAGGGATCATGCTGCATGGGCAACACATGGTCTCTACAATTCAGTCCCAGGCTTTGTGCTCTAGAGAGATATAACTAGTTTAGTTTAGTCGATGGATCAACATCACGGCACATGGGTGTAAGCCATAAGTGCCCCGTTCTGCTTCTAACTCAAACCTGAGTCTGGAGAAACTCAGCTCAGTGCACGAACTCCGTAGCACCGGCGAGGATCCTGAAATACTTTGGGTAGATTTTTAACTCGAAATTTTGCCCGGGCAGCGCCGTTAGGCTACTCTTTTTCGATTTCCAACTGCCAAGGGATGTTTTTACACGCGCAACAATACACACGGGCGAAAGATCTCACTACCCAGAGACCGGGGGAAATTTTATTACTAGAAGTCCACGTGAAAAAATCCCGGTCCTCACCGGGGCTTGAACCCGGGACCTCCAGCACTCGAGGCGGACACCATACCCCGAGACCACTCAGTCCCCAGAGAGGTATAACTCCATCCCTGGTATAACCGCCATAGGTATGTAGTTATTATGTCTTTTTAGAAGCACAATGTAACATACTATTACTATCGTCTGTCTAGACGGCAAGGTGCCAGTGATAGAGTTGATTAATGAGCGTTGGTGATCACACAATGTGCATGCCACATTTCTCAGTGAGTATATATATATATATATATATATATATATATATATATATATATATATATATATATATATATATATATATATATATATATATATATATTAGAACACTTTGAGGCCATCAAGACAGTTAATAAATAAACATACACGTATTGTTTGGCGCTCATAGAAGTAGAGGTCAGAGTTAGAGACTAGAGGACGCACCAGACAACATAAATATTGAAAGCTATAATGTTGTTTTATTCAGCTGCTAATCCTGCTCAGAAAGCAAAGGCAAACTACTAAGCGTAATCTTGCCTAGTACATCAACAGCAGCTGAAAGATGCTGATGCTGACTGCAACGTCCCGTAAGGGATATGTAACATTACAAAAAAATGTTGTCTACTGCGTCCTCTAGTTTGTAATTCTTACCCCTACATATATGAGCGTAAAACAATTCGTGTGTATTTATTTATTAATTCTCAGTGAGTGATAGAGTTTATTAATGAGCATTGATGATCATATAATGTGCATGACTCATTTGTTCAGTGCGGGACAGGGTTAACTAATGAGAATTTAGTGATTACATTATACGTCAGATACAAGTAACAGTTATAAAGCTTGTTTTTTTGTTTAAACAGTAAAAGGCCCTTTAACGCGCATTGAAGCGAATTCGGTAAATGGTGCTGGTCACATTTTTCATAGACCAATGGACACTCGACGGCTGATGACGTCAATATCTCGCCGGCGGCTTTTACTTTCCATGGTATTTCCTGGAGCCCATTTGAGACTGGGTAAACCTGGGAGAGAAGGCCAGTTTTACAAATTCACCTGGATGAAGATTCGAACAACTGACCACCGCGCTGGCAGGCAGGCATGCTGGCCAATGCGCTACAAGGGCGCTCCCGGTAATAACACTGCGTTAATATTACTCTTCAACTTCACAGTTGCTACATTGCGCATATGTTACATTGTGACATTCACTGCACAACAGTTACGCAAACATATGTCTTACACTTTGTGCATAAATGTTACACTTACTACACAGTTATTACATTACGCAGATGTTACATTGATATACATTGTTTATATTATACCCTCAGAATATTATTCCTGGCTTCTCTTTGATTGATCTCTCTCATTATTACTTCGATATAAAGCGAGAAAAGATCCGGTGACAAAACGCATCCCTGTCGCACTGCCCACAAGTTACACAAACGTTACACTTTCTGCATAACTGTTACACTTAATAAGTTTTAAATGCATATACAACACTGCATAAATGTTACACTGCACACGTGTTACATAAATGTAACTATTCAGAAATATCACAAACAATCTACAAATTACAACAACAAAGTAAAAGACCCTGTCTACACTCTTTACCGCGTCCTGGACATATGGTGCTAGTCCTACCTGTTAATAGAGCAGTGGAAACTAGCTGGATGAGTGGTCAATATCACACCTGTCGGCACTAGCTGGGTGAGTGGTCAATATCACACCTGTCGGCACTAGCTGGGTGAGTGGTCAATATCACACCTGTCGGCACTAGCTGGGTGAGTGGTCAATATCACACCTGTCGGCACTAGCTGGGTGAGTGGTCAATATCACACCTGTCGGCACTAGCTGGGTCAGTGGTCAATATCACACCTGTCGGCACTAGCTGGGTCAGTGGTCAATATCACACCTGTCGGCACTAGCTGGTTGAGTGGTCAATATCACACCTGTCGGTACTAGCTGGGTCAGTGGTCAATATCACACCTGTCGGTACTAGCTGGGTCAGTGGTCTATATCACACCCGTCGGCACTAGCTGGGTCAGAGGTCAATATCACACCTGTCGGGACTAGCTGGGTCAGTGGTCAATATCACACCTGTCGGCACTAGCTGGTTGAGTGGTCAATATCACACCTGTCTCAATATCACACCTGTCGGTACTAGCTGGGTCAATGGTCAATATCACACCTGTCGGTACTAGCTGGGTCAGTGGTCAATATCACATCTGTCGGTACTAGCTGGGTCAGTGGTCAATATCACACCTGTCGGTACTAGCTGGGTCAGTGGTCAATATCACACCTGTCGGCACTAGCTGGTTGAGTGGTCAATATCACACCTGTCTCAATATCACACCTGTCGGTACTAGCTGGGTCAGTGGTCAATATCACACCTGTCGGTACGAGCTGGTTGAGTGGTCAATATCACACCTGTCGGTACTAGCTGGTTGAGTGGTCAATATCACACCTGTCGGTACTAGCTGGGTCAGTGGTCAATATCACACCTGTCGGGACTAGCTGGTTGAGTGGTCAATATCACACCTGTCGGGACTAGCTGGTTGAGTGGTCAATATCACACCTGTCTCAATATCACACCTGTCGGTACTAGCTGGGTCAGTGGTCAATATCACACCTGTCGGTACTAGCTGGGTCAGTGGTCAATATCACACCCGTCGGCACTAGCTGGGTCAGAGGTCAATATCACACCTGTCGGTACTAGCTGGGTCAGAGGTCAATATCACACCTGTCGGTACTAGCTGGGTCAGAGGTCAATATCACACCTGTCGGTACTAGCTGGGTGAGTGGTCAATATCACACCTGTCGGGACTAGCTGGGTCAGTGGTCAATATCACACCTGTCGGCACTAGCTGGTTGAGTGGTCAATATCACACCTGTCTCAATATCACACCTGTCGGTACTAGCTGGGTCAGTGGTCAATATCACACCTGTCGGTACTAGCTGGGTCAGTGGTCAATATCACACCTGTCGGCACTAGCTGGTTGAGTGGTCAATATCACACCTGTCTCAATATCACACCTGTCGGTACTAGCTGGGTCAGTGGTCAATATCACACCTGTCGGTACTAGCTGGTTGAGTGGTCAATATCACACCTGTCGGTACTAGCTGGTTGAGTGGTCAATATCACACCTGTCGGTACTAGCTGGGTCAGTGGTCAATATCACACCTGTCGGCACTAGCTGGGTCAGTGGTCAATATCAAACCTGTCGGTACTAGCTGGTTGAGTGGTCAATATCACACCTGTCGGTACTAGCTGGGTCAGTGGTCAATATCACACCTGTCGGCACTAGCTGGGTCAGTGGTCAATATCACACCTGTCGGTACTAGCTGGGTCAGTGGTCAATATCACACCTGTTGGCACTAGCTGGGTCAGTGGTCAATATCACACCTGTCGGCACTAGCTGGGTCAGTGGTCAATATCACACCTGTCGGCACTAGCTGGTTGAGTGGTCAATATCACACCTGTCGGTACTAGCTGGGTCAGTGGTCAATATCACACCTGTCGGCACTAGCTGGTTGAGTGGTCAATATCACACCTGTCGGCACTAGCTGGGTCAGTGGTCAATATCACACCTGTCGGTACTAGCTGGTTGAGTGGTCAATATCACACCTGTCGGCACTAGCTGGGTCAGTGGTCAATATCACACCTGTCGGTACTAGCTGGGTCAGTGGTCAATATCACACCTGTTGGCACTAGCTGGGTCAGTGGTCAATATCACACCTGTCGGCACTAGCTGGGTCAGTGGTCAATATCACACCTGTCTCAATATCACACCTGTCGGTACTAGCTGGGTCAGTGGTCAATATCACACCTGTCGGTACTAGCTGGTTGAGTGGTCAATATCACACCTGTCGGTACTAGCTGGTTGAGTGGTCAATATCACACCTGTCGGTACTAGCTGGGTCAGTGGTCAATATCACACCTGTCGGCACTAGCTGGGTCAGTGGTCAATATCAAACCTGTCGGTACTAGCTGGTTGAGTGGTGAATATCACACCTGTCGGTACTAGCTGGGTCAGTGGTCAATATCACACCTGTCGGCACTAGCTGGGTCAGTGGTCAATATCAAACCTGTCGGTACTAGCTGGTTGAGTGGTCAATATCACACCTGTCGGTACTAGCTGGGTCAGTGGTCAATATCACACCTGTCGGCACTAGCTGGGTCAGTGGTCAATATCACACCTGTCGGTACTAGCTGGGTCAGTGGTCAATATCACACCTGTTGGCACTAGCTGGGTCAGTGGTCAATATCACACCTGTTGGCACTAGCTGGTTGAGTGGTCAATATCACACCTGTCGGTACTAGCTGGTTGAGTGGTCAATATCACACCTGTCGGCACTAGCTGGTTGAGTGGTCAATATCACACCTGTCGGTACTAGCTGGTTGAGTGGTCAATATCACACCTGTCGGTACTAGCTGGGTCAGTGGTCAATATCACACCTGTCGGCACTAGCTGGGTCAGTGGTCAATATCAAACCTGTCGGTACTAGCTGGTTGAGTGGTCAATATCACACCTGTCGGTACTAGCTGGGTCAGTGGTCAATATCACACCTGTCGGCACTAGCTGGGTCAGTGGTCAATATCACACCTGTCGGTACTAGCTGGGTCAGTGGTCAATATCACACCTGTTGGCACTAGCTGGGTCAGTGGTCAATATCACACCTGTTGGCACTAGCTGGGTCAGTGGTCAATATCACACCTGTCGGCACTAGCTGGGTTCAGTGGTCAATATCACACCTGTCGGCACTAGCTGGTTGAGTGGTCAATATCACACCTGTCGGTACTAGCTGGGTCAGTGGTCAATATCACACCTGTCGGCTACTAGCTGGTTGAGTGGTCAATATCACACCTGTCGGCTACTAGCTGGTTGCAGTGGTCAATATCACACCTGTCGGTACTAGCTGGTTGCAGTGGTCATATCACACCTGTCGGCACTAGCTGGGTCAGTGGGTCAATATCACACCTGTCGGTACTAGCTGGTTGTAGTGGTCATATCACACCTGTCTGGCTACTAGCTGGGTCAGTGGTCAATATCCACACCTGTCGGCACTAGCTTGGGTCAGTGGTCAATATCACACCTGTCGGTACTAGCTGGGTCAGTGTGTCAATATCACACCTGTTGGCACTAGCTGGGTCAGTGGTCAATATCACACCTGTTGGCTACTAGCTGGGTCAGTGGTCAATATCACACCTGTCGGCACTAGCTGGGTCAGTGGTCAATATCACACCTGTCGGCACTAGCTGGTTGAGTGGTCAATATCACACCTGTCGGTACTAGCTGGGTCAGTGGTCAATATCACACCTGTCGGCACTAGCTGGTTGAGTGGTCAATATCACACCTGTCGGCACTAGCTGGGTCAGTGGTCAATATCACACCTGTCGGTACTAGCTGGTTGAGTGGTCAATATCACACCTGTCGGCACTAGCTGGGTCAGTGGTCAATATCACACCTGTCGGTACTAGCTGGGTCAGTGGTCAATATCACACCTGTTGGCACTAGCTGGGTCAGTGGTCAATATCACACCTGTCGGCACTAGCTGGGTCAGTGGTCAATATCACACCTGTTACCTTTGTTTCCCAAGACATTTCCGGGTCAATTTTAAAATTACGCCTAGATGTGAATTCGAACCCATAACTTTGGGGTCGAGAGGCAAACTTGCTGGCCACTGCCTTACCATGGCTTCCGACCATCACGGTGATTTAGAGACGGGGAGGGGGGGGGGACTGGAATGGAAAGCACCTTTTCTGGTAGAAGAGGCAGGGTTCGATCAACACGACGGTTGACATAGGGCAGTAGAGAGACACTGGACGTGGAAATGCCCGAGACAGGACAAATGGCTAAGATCAAAATTCGTCAAGCGGTCTGTAATGAGAACGACCTACAAAGGTTCTCCAAGATGTCGAAGTACTGATTATTAGCGTGGATTTTCTGCCCCGACCATGCACATGTGCATGGCAATGAACAGACTAATATGCTGACAAGGAATGCGCCTCTCGGTGCTGGATTACCTATAGACAAGGGAAAGGTGGTCGGCCACCTGTGGGACCAGGTGGAGAAAGCGATGGAACAGACTGAGGACCCTATGTGGAGAGAATGATATGGCGAGGGACGGGGTTCAGGACGAATCTCAGAACTGAGAAGGGAGACCTGGAAAACGTTCAGTCAGATGACAGTTTGAACGATTAGCAGTATGACTCTTTTCTGGCTGATGAACAAGAGGACGGAGCGCGAGTGGGAATGTCCTGAGTGCAGTGATATCGGTTCTTAGCTCAACTCAACTCAGCTCAACTTACACCATGGCATATCGATCGGTATATAAACTTACGTACCTAGCGTCATACTCATAATCCGCCTCAAGGTCTGTCAAAGAGCATTTTATTTCCTAGACATAATTCTGAAAGGTCATGCTATGGTTTCACCTTTTTTTCCACGTCTGCATGAGTGGTTTGTGACCCGTGCCTGTGTCATCAATGTCCGGTTATCGTACAAGCAAGTAATCCGCTCTGCTCAGGCGCAGAGGTGTCGACTTATTATGGTGGATAAGCAATTCATCAAACAAGGTTTGTCACAATCTAGTGCGCTGAATGCCCTCTACCGCTAGTAGGTGCAGTCGGGAATTCCCCTTCATCGAGCTGAGACCATGATGTAAAAAGTATAAATTAGTTGCATGTCCTTTACAGGAAGTCGCAATCAACCCCCAAAATTTATTGGCTGTGTGTTATTTACTAGTCAAGTGTATGTTCAATAGTTCGACATTGATTTCTGAACGACCGTCGCTTTTACCATTGTTAAAAATCAACGCAAGACAATATGTTTCCACATCGCCTGCACCTCATTTCGACCGTTTCGCTGACTACAAATCGCGTTTGCCCTTCGCTACAGATGCGGGGATAAAACATATAGTTTATACAATATCACACAAAACATGTATTCTTACATGGTGCATAGGATTCTCATCCTGGCTAGTGCTGTGATCAATGTGCTCACCTAAGGACACACAAATGTGTTCTGTTTGACATGAAAGGCATTGCTGTATCACACATGAATTCTTATACAGTAGAACATTTCCTAGAAAGCCCGACAACTCGCGGTTGGCCCTTTTAAAGATAGTAAAGTGAAGTTACGGGCCCTTTTACATTGATTCAGTGCCTGACAAAAATTAAGTTGCACACCAAACAAAAATGGGTGGCGAAAAATGGGAAGTAAGGGTGTGTCACAGTTATGACCTAAAAGTTGTTAATATGGTAGCAGACATGTTGTATTATAACTCAATGACAACATTTCGGCGCTATATAAGCCTATGGCTTATAGGGGAAGTCACTTTACACGATTAAACATCCCATGGCAGTTAGTTAAGGCTCATTGGTCATACAGTGGTAGACCCTCGCACATTGAAAGGCTTCGTAAAGGGTCGGAGATTGAATCGTTAGCCTTCATTCTGCGTATGAATAAAGTATGTTGTGTATATCTTAAAGTATACATAACAGTAAAGTTAGTTGCATATCCTTTACAGGACGCCACATCAACCCCAGCATTTTTGGCTGTTTGTGATTTCTTGGCAAGTTTACGTTCAGTAGTTAGCACATTACAGTAAATCATCATAAATGCGCTAATAATTTCTGTTCAATGGTTAGTAGACGACTTTGATTTATTTAGCTTGCATTGAATTCATACGTAGTCCACACAAATCTACTACTTCTGGTGCATTGGACTGATTGTTTGCGTCTGGGTTAGCTTTTCCTATGACCAGTGTCCCTCGCCATCAGCGCGAACCCACCTCGACTTATGAGGTACGTGTAATGTACGTCCCCAATTTAGGGACGGGAAGTCAACATTTCAGTCCAACTGACTGGTGTAGGATTTAAACCCGCTACCACGGCATCAGCACAGCGGAGGTTTAAGCGCGAGCCCTCTTATCCATTCAGCCATGCTGACCTCCGCTTTGATATGGAATTGATGGAATATTTTTTACTAGGAGAAAATATTGCCGCGTTGTCTAATCACGTGATAGGATTAACTCTTTGGACCGCAACGTAAATTAATCGGACTTGCGGGTTGTTGGGCACTCAGTGTCGGAGTTTCGGGGGTATATTCTACCGATAAGAGTATAGAACAAACAAAAATCTCAATATATATTGCCAGAGGAAGATTAAGAAAGTGATGTACAGACAACTTCGTGAGTACTTTACACAAACACTGATACGACGCAATTAAGGCAACACCGATGAAATGCAAATAAAAATTAAGCAATAGATCACAACAACAATTCCTATATAGGATATAATATTGTCAGGAAAAATATAAATAATTTCAATCAATTTACTAAATAGCTTCTGTGGTTTTAGGGTTAATGGAAGTAATTATACTATGCAGTAACAGCGGCATTCATTGGTCATACAATGCTAGACACTCACCCATTGAAAGGCTTCGTTAAGGGTCTGAGACTGAATCCTGTTCCTTTATTTTGCGTATAAATACAGTATGTTTTGTATATCTTAAAGTATACATCACAGTAAAGCTAGTTGCATATCCTTTACAGGACGCCACATCAACCCCAGCATTTTTGGCTGTTTTTCAAGTAAAAGTCGAGTAAAAGTAAAGGTCAATTAAAAGTAAAAGTCAAGGAAAAGTCAATTCAAGTAAAAGTAAAAGTCAAGTAAAAGTAAAAGTCCAGTAAAAGTAAAAGTCCAGTAAAAGTTAAAGTTAAAGTAAAGTAAAGTAAAGTAAAGTAAAGTTAAAGTTAAAGTAAAGTAAATGACTCTGTTACACACCTATACAAACACGGGAATAGCATTATACAACCAATACGCCTCAGGACGTTGTAAAGGGTCCATTACTTTTTCCACTTCAATCTCTTCCATATTTTGGTGAGCAGTATTGTCTAAGAGCAGATAAATTCCCTACCGGTTTGCTAGACCTGACATTGGCAGGAACTACAATTACTCCTCCCCATAACGCCTAACTCATAAGTGGAGGAAGCCAACAACAACAACAACAACAACAACAAAGACCTCTTTTTTATCGTAAAGGTGAATTGCAAGCTTATGTTATGTGGAAAAACTACGTGTGCTTGAAGCAGATAAAACAAAAACACATCAGACATGCAAAATGCAATTTTTAGCCAAGAGTACTTATCGCTTCTTATTTAACACCGTGGGATAATACAAGGGTTATTCTAAAATCCACCGCCGATTGGCTTGTAAAAATAAACCGGTTGCCATAGCGACATCGTTCATTGCTTGCATCATTCAGTAGTCACAAAAACACATCAGACATGCAAAATGCAATTTTTAGCCAAGAGTACTTATCGCTTCTTATTTAACACCGTGGGATAATACAAGGGTTATTATAAAATCCACCGCCGATTGGCTTGTAAAAATAAACCGGTTGCCATAGCGACATCGTTCATTGCTTGCATCATTCAGTAGTCTTTTAGCTCACTACTCATCAACCTACAGCCGCATTTCCATAGTATAACTACAGCGTTACTTCTCTGGAACCCACAGTAAAGATAGTCCCATAGCAGATACTGCCGATGAGATGTATAATGTTAGACCTCAACATTTTCTAGTCCACGATGCTGTGAGGTGAGTTGGTCCTCGCCTTTCCTTGTCCCATTTCTAGGCCACAATGCTGTGAGGTGGGTTGGTCCTCTCCTTTCCTTGTCCCATTTCTAGGCCACGATGCTGTGAGGTGGGACGGTCCTTTCCTTTCCTTGTCCCATTTCTAGACCATGATGTTGTGAGGTGGGACGGTCCTTTCCTTTCCTTGTCCCATTTCCTTCCCGCACATATCCCAGAACATTCTGAATTTTCGTTAGTACCCATTTTTATGACGTTGGTTTGACTTCAAATCTGTACTGGTCTTCTTCTTCTTCTTCAGCATTCCGAGCCATTGAGGTTCTTTGCTGCAAATACAATCTGTCTCCATTCGTCTCTCTGGTGGACCTTCTCTTGCCAGTCGTTGATTCCAAGTGCTTGTAGGTCTGTATGTATATTATCTCTCCACCGCCTTCTTGGTCTACCTCGGGGTCTACGGTCATTTATTTCCTGAGTGTAAGCGAGTTTTGTTTCCCTATTATCTTCCATTCTTTCTATATGCCCCAGCCATTGTAGTCTATTAGCCTTCATGATACCAGTGATTAGCGGGGACTTAAACAAATCATAAATGTCTTTGTTACTTCTTCTTTTCCACTCTCCACTTTGTGTATCCCTAATGGGTCCAAAGATGCGTCTTAAAATTTTGTTCTCAAAGGTTTGTAACAAGGCTTCGTCTCCTTTCGTTGTACTCCAGGTTTCAGAGCCATACAGCACAACTGGTCTGATCAGTGTTTTGTATATTGTGATTTTGGTGTTACGAGATAGCGCCTTTGATTTTAGTAGATGTTGTAGTGCATAGTATATCTTATTTCCAGAGTTGATTCTAGTTTGTATTTCTTCCCTTATGATGTTGGAGCAGTTGAAGATTGTACCCAGGTATTTGTATGTTTCCGTTCTTTTAATGGTCATATTATCTATTTGTATGTGGCCAGAGTTTTTAGCCATTCCGTCTCTTGAAATTACCATATATTCTGTCTTATCTTGGTTGATAACCAGCCCCATCTGTTGGGCTTTTTCCTTTAAGTGAGTCAATATTTCCAATGTCTTTTGTTCACTTTGCCCTATAATATCTATATCATCTGCATAAAAAAGCAGCTTGGATGTTCCTCCAATATCACATTCCTCCTTTACCTTCCTTACAACTTTCTCTAGAGCCAGATTGAAGAGTAGCGGCGATAGTGCATCACCCTGTTTCAAGCCAGATGTTATTTGGAAGGGGTCTGATTTCCTGCCTTTATATGTTACTATATTATCTGTACTGGTCAGAAAAAATAATTATGTCGCTGTTGGGTATTGAACCCAGACCAATCTCTTGATGGGTAAGCAGCCTAACAACAATACCATAGTGGTACCTACATAAATTAAATATTTATTTAAATTAGTTATGGTTACCGTTATCTTTGGCTCCACGTGTGGCTACTGTTGAGGCAGACTCGTTTACTATGGCTCCGTATTCTGTGGTAGAAGAGTATTGAACATTAACGGGGCGAGGAAGGGCACAAAAAGTTCTATCCAAAAGGAACTCAAGAAGAAAGTTTATTAAATAAATAACCCTGAGGGGAAAAAAAAGAATTATTTTGGCACATAAAAGAGTCAGTTGCATATTCTCTGCAGGGCATCGCAGTAAACCCCAGCATTCTTTTGGCTGTTTGTGATCTCTTGACAAGCCAACGTTCAGTAATTTGCCATTGCTGTCAGAACATCATGCGTTGGGTGTTTGTTTGTTTTTTAAAATAAAATGGTATTAGTGCCAGTCGTTCAGAATGGCAAACTCCTGAACCTAAACTTGCCAAGAAATCACAAACAGCCAAAAATTCTGGGTTGACTGCGACGTCCTGTAAAGGATATGCAACTAACTAACATAAACAGATATGAATGTCTAGAAAAGGAAATTATGGGGTGGGGGATGTACCGCGGAAGAGTCGATGAGCAAGATCTCAGCACAGATGGGTTCAAGATATAATGATAATTTACATATTTCAACAATTAGAGCTGGAAATTGGCTTGTGATAGAGAAGAGCCTCGAAAGACTGCTATATGAACTACTACACAAGACAGGCCACTGAATGATGATGGTGTCTCTACTTGGTCACGATATGAGATACGTATGTCTTCTAATGAAAATATCGTAGGTCAAAATGCCTGGAGATCGTTGATGGTGATGATGATGGTGATGTAAAAGTCAAGTAAAAGTCAAATGATGGTGATGATGATAACGATGACATGATGATAATGATGACGATGGTGATAATGATGATTATAATTATCGTGATAATATGAGGAAATGTGGTTTCTGAGGAAAATACAAAAAATACCATGACAGACAGAAAAATAATTAACCTAGTCCTTTAAGAAACAAATAAAAACCGTAAGCTGAATAGAGAAATTAGACGTTGACAGTCATAATATTTGGACACGCTATGAGAAGAAATAAATTGGAGAACTTGGTGGCTACTAGCAAGATTGAGAGGAAATGAATAAGGGGAAGGCACAGAAGTACATACCTGTATGGCTTGGCCACGTGGTATAGTTGAGACAAGAACAAAGAGCTGATCCACGACTCTGGTGATCGTGTGCGTTTGTGACACATGACTTCCCACGCTTATCGGCATTGTACATGTTTATGATGATGGTAATTATAAGGATGCTCATTGTGATAATGTTGATGATAATAATGCCGGAGATGACAATTGCGAAGATGATTATGATAAAGATGATGATGATAAAGAGAAAGGACAAGACGATTGTGATAATGATGATTATAATCAGGGTGGTGATAATTATAAGGATGGTCAAGATGATAATTTTGATGATGATTATGATGATGAGGAGGAGGAACGATAAGATGATGGTGATAATGATGACAACGATGAGAATCGTCGATGATGAATGATTGTGAGGATGAAGGTGTTAGTTGTGATCATCGTCGTGAGGATGATAATGTAGAACCATTAATTGCCTACTGACTTACCCTGTTGGGGATCCCCCGTCAAGTGAGTATTCGAAGTGCTGGATAAATTCCTAGCCACGCCAGACGGGACCCCATGTGGAGCTAAATGAGCACTGTCTTCCGCGACCTCTTGCGGCAGTCTGCCGCTGTGAGAAAACTTGCCTTGCCTCTGTGAACCAACAATAACCACATTTCCGGTTCAGCCGCTTTGTTGGAATCATACACGACGATTTCATGAAACATGTGTGCGGTCCCCAACAAGGAAACAGATGAGTCACTATTATATTTATATTTTCATGTAGTGTTTTTCCTGTAGCTGTATCAGTGTGTGTTGGTTGTTTCTGTGCTGATAAAGGCTTTGGCTGCAGCGTCCATTTTGTTACTTGTGGTCGTGTTCGGGTAAAAACAAAAGTTAGCTGCATATCCTTTACAGGACGTAGCAGTCAACCCCAGCATTATTTGACCGTTTGTGATCTCTTGGCAAGTGTACATTCAATAGTTTGTTATTGCTTTCTGAACGACCGGCACCCATACCAGTTTATTTAAAAATTACGAACGCAAGGCGGTCTGCTGCCAAATCTCCAGAAGCCTTGTCTCGAGCGCGGTGTGCGGGATTATGAACTATGTCCGTAAACTATTCGCCACGGAGCCGACTACAGCTTATCGTTTACTTCTGGTGTTGTTGTTGTTGTTGTTGTTGGTTTTTTTTTTTGGGGGGGGGGGGGGGGGGGTAATTTAATAATTTAATTGATGTGAACCAACAGATGCCAGCGAGTTATTCCTTATAAGAAATAATAACTTATGTGCAGCTGAAGTCAATGGCAGATGCATTAAAGATTTCGTTTATTATTACAAATAAAAGACAAAGACATCCAGACAAATAAAACTACAGGAAACGAAATATTTTGGTCGTGCAAAAAACAAAAAAGACAAGAAAATCTGTAAAAGATCATTATGAAGGAGGGTGTGCCGAAAAAGCGAATAAGATTAAGACATCATTTTAGAAGGATTCAAGATGTGATGGCTAACTATCACATGGCAGCAGCAAAGGCAGGACATCTGAGTACGAAAGAGAGAATTCTCGAAAGTCGATTACTAGGGACAAGCTATGAACACTGGACACGTAAATGGATGTTTGTGATGATGATGATGATGATGATGATGATGATGATGATGATGATGATGATGATGGTGATGATGATGATGATGAGGATGATGATGTTGATGATGATGATGATGATGATGATGATGATGATGATGAAGTGAATTGGTTTGCTTTAGTTTTGTTATTTCATATGGATATCTTCATAAGCGTTCCACTTTCCTAACAGTTTGGGAAGACTGATAAAACGATGGGATAAGTGCATCAATGTTGGTGGAAATTATGTTGAGAAATAAAGGGACAATGTATTATAAAAATAAATTGGTTTCAAGTGGTTATCATATTTAGTTATTTTTCTACAGCCATTTGTGACTTACTTATTAACTTACCCTCGTACAAGGAGAATCTCTGCACAGCGCACGAACTCGGTACCATGAGCGACGATTCAAATATGTGCGTACTAGAATCTCTCTCTCAAGTAGCAGGTCCTTTTAAAGAAAGTCGCTATCATCATGGTGCGACGAAAGGCCTCTCGATCTCTGGCTAGTTCTCTCACATGATGCACCCTCATGCCCAAGATGTCTGCAATGTCCTGTGTCCATCTTCGTGCTGGTCAACCCTTGCCTTTTCTACCAGAAACCACACCTCCCATCTCTGTTCTCTCCAATCCACTGTGACCTTTAATATGGCCCAAAGTATTTCAGTTTTCGAGACGTGGCACTGTTTATGAGCTAGTTTTCTTCGACGCACATATTTTCTAAAATTTCATTATGTTTTCTTTTGACTCCACGAAATCCTAAGACTTTTTCTGTGACATTTGAGCTCAAAAGTCCCAATATTTTTCTTTAGTAATTGCGAAATATCAGAATCACACACATTATAAATATTATATTTTGTGGGTAGTTTTCTAATGTTGAAATTTAAACATGGCATGGCTTATTTTACCTCTTTTTTTCAGTTTCCAACCGCCAAGGAATGTTGAACGCACGCAGTATGCACACAGATCCTCTTAGCTGTATGCCCTTATCCGAGATAGTTAGCTGTTGATCCACTACCTCAGGGTCATAGGGGCGTATATGATCCTATATTTATTTCATTTCAAAGATTCGACATAGTCCAGCCTGTTAAGCGACACAGGTCTGTACGAGACGGACATCACACTGTAAACCAAACCAACCCGCTTATCACCCCTGAAGGAAAGGATACCATTATTAAACTAATACAAGTGGTGCGTTTATTATTATTATCATCATCATCATCATAATCATCATCATCATCATCATCATCATCATCATCACCATTAGCATCAACATTATCATCATCAGATAAAAGTCGCTTAAAAGTCGACAGGGTCGACTTCATTGCATCGAGTTTTTATCCCATATGGCTCAGTCTCTTTCGCAGTGCGGAAAGCGTCCCACAAAGCACGAATTCCGTAGCTCCAGCGACGACCCCCAGGAATCTCCGAAAAAATGCACTCGTGATACGAAGGACGCTGCCCGCAATCGAACCCACAACTTTCGGAGCCTGAGTCAAACGGCTTGGCCACGGAGACTCCCTATCATCATCATCATCATCATCATCATCATCATATGAGATACTGATGGATGTAATTGTGGGACTGGTAAAATAACGTTTAAATATGTGTTTCAGTAGTATCCAACATATAGAGAACAGATTAATGTATTCTGGCTACATCCTCAACAACCCACGTTGATCCAGTTTAAAATAAGTACCAGAAAATGTCTTGGGCAGTAAAAGCGACCGATGCATACCGACCCACCGAGCGCTTATTGAATGAAAAATATGGGTCAAGCACCACATGCGCAATTTACCTTATGGCATGTAATAAGGTTATTTATTTATTTTAATTCTTTTTTTTTACAGCCACTATATTTTAGGAAAGAGGTCATCCTGGCAAAAAGATTAAAAGATTTCGCTCTTAAATTACCTGCTCGCTGATGGCTGCATAGTGGCTTCATTCCCTACACCGGTCACTTTAATTTAAATGTTGACTATTCGTTCAGAACACAATGGCAAACTTCTGAACGTGAAATATCCAAGAAAAATCAATGTAGGCTTGATCGTAATATCTTACAAACAGACATTCAACATTTTGTTCTCTGTTACATTTGAGGGAAAACGCTATGGAGACGACAACATGCTCAAGTTGACAGCTGCTTTCTTTTAATACATTCAGGTTGAAGTCTGAAGGTGTATCAGTATGAAAATTATGTTTTAAAATGCTATAAAATGCTTCACATGTATTTACCTGCCACCGTCGATCGCGTTGCGTGGAGGGGAAAGATCAGGAAGAAACAAAGTCGAAGGGGAAAACGATTACAGATAGACCAGACACTGAGCGTGTGAGACGTTAAATGGTGCATGCTGGTGGAAATGACTATGTTATCGTGAAAACGACCAAGGGATCACATGCATCCATTCTGGATGAATATTTTCCGTGCAAAGTAGCCTGTTCGGTCACATTCGCTGGGTTGTAGCTAGTATGCCTTTTTGAAGTACAATGTAACAATCTTACATATGGTACATTACTAGTACATACATGCATACATGTGATACATCACTGGTACTTACATGTGATACATCACTAGTATATACATGCGATAGATCACTAGTACTTACCTCTAAGAAGACATTGACACCAAAGTACGTGGCTAGAACAATAATGCACGTTACGCCGTAAATGCGGAATGTGACCACACTTCCTGCGGAACAGAAATAAGACAAGCCAGTTGATATCCGAGACCGCAAATAGTTTTGGGAAGGTGGTACATACAAACATGAAGATACGTATTGGCATCATCATTATGTGGAAGATCATGTACAGAGCGTATCTCTCATCACGACAGGCGGGAAATACTTGATCTCTCGTCTGTTTCCCTGACTGATTCATCTTCATGCCCGAGAGTGTCTTGTCTTTAATGCATTATAACCACTGTCGTGTTGGATGATCCCAGTCCCTTTTAACGGGAGTAAGGTCCCGATTACTGTCATTTCGAGGCCATAAAGCACACACACACACACACACACACACACACACACACACACACACACACACATATATATATATATATAGGCATGCCCTAGTTAGAAACGTGAAACCAAATCAGCGGGTTGCTGAATGGGCTTGAGACAGCTGAAAGATAAATGTTGGGCATAGCCTCAAGTTCGCGACGGTAGGCAGAGGATCATAGTGGCATGGCTGCGGTCACAGGTCAATATGTCACTGCTAAAGGAAAGCAATGGCAGACTAGCTTCTGTACAAATGCCTAGTACAGTGGTTCTCAACCGGTGGGGAATCCCCCCCCCCCAGGGGGGAATTTTAGGATTTCCTGGTTGGGGAGGGGGGGGGGAATTAAGATTATTTCAAGATCGCATTAATACAAGAGATATTGTTTTTCCCTCTAAATTTTACGGTTCTGTACTTCTCGCCCTAATGAAATTTATTTTATAACGTAAGTAGACCTGCAAATCACGTTTTATGTAGATGTCTATACTTGTTCTAGTATGTGTTATTAAATTTAGCTTCCATTTTTATGTATACTGTGTAATGGTGGGGGAAATTTATAGGGAGGAAATTCTATAGGGGGGGGGGGATGACGGTCTGAACATATGGTAAAGTGGGGCATGGGCTAAAAAAGGTTGAGAACCACTGGCCTAGTATAATATGATTCGATAGAAGCTTAACGGAAAAAAGGCAAGGAAAGGCTGAGTTTTGAACGCTTGGTAAACGGCTCACGGACCGCGTTAGCAAGCCTTTGGCCACGGAGACCAATAAATTATGTAGTCAAATTTCTTCACAAACTTCAGACCAAACAGCAAAAGTTTTAATAACACATCTTTCGTTGCTGGGCATACAAGGAGAGTAGCCAATCACACGTAATACGATGGCCTGGGCGCAGAGAGTTCAGAAATCTACTTGCTCTACTTACCATACTTGTAGACCAGCAGACCGCCAAAGACTGCCCCACAGCCTCTACCTAATCCATGATGAAGTCCTTGCAGGATGCCCTGAGCTGATGATCTCAGTTCAACCGGAATTGCGTGCGTGATATATGCGCAGCAGGCAGCCCAGACGGCCGCATGGGTCAGCCCTGAAAACAACACATGTTATGTCAACAGGCATTTCTACGTTTCAATTACAAGATAATTTTTTATAGGAAAACATATTTCAACAGTAAAATCAACACCTCTTTTTCCTCTTCCGGCCGCTTTCGAGGCAATGCGTCACACACAGTTACGTACCTCAGAGATCGGTGTGTTAGACTTCGGCATACATTTGTGTCAGTTTTACATTCCTCTAAACAAATTATACCCAAAGCATCAGGCGTTTTCCCCCTTCCTGACAATTTTGCCAGGGCACTGGCCTTACGACATGCTATTTGTGATTTCCGACTGCAGTGAGACCTCCTGTTTCTCATCTGTGTTCGAGAAGGCTATGTATCTAATTTCACTACCCAGGAGATCAGGGGGACGTGTGATATCAATGGCTCTTATAAAAATGCCTACACCCATGCTGAGATTCGAACCCGGTTCCTTTTGTGCCTGAAGCTGACAATGTAATCTCTAACATGTGTGTATCGGATGTAATAGCTTTTGCTGGAATACCATCTTGGCCAGCAGTTTTCCCATTTCTCAATAGTTTGATAGCTTTTATAATTTCTTATTTAGATGGTTTTCCACAGCCAATATCCAGTTCCACATCTGCCGACTGGATATCAGGAAAGACATCTGGAACTAGACTATTCAGAAGATCCTTAAAGTATTCAACCTCTATGTTCATTTGATCTTAAAATTTGGTGAAACTTTTCCCTTTACTATTTGTGATAAGTCCTCTTGATTGATTACATTTTTCTACCAATTTCCTTGTGGTGTTGTAAAGGCCTCTGTGGTTTCCCTTTGCTGTTGCATCCTCTGCATCTCTTGCTGGAACATCTAAATATAGTTTATTATCCGCCCTTATGTGCTTCTTAGTTTCTCTACTAGTTTATGTATATTTTCATTAAGCAATGGCTTTAGCAGCTCTTGTTTTGCTATTAATTACGATGTCGTCGTTTTTATTTTCCCTTTATTTTATTTTGTTAAGGGTTTCTGGTGTTGTCCAAGCTTTATGTTTACATTCCCTTCTTCCAAGGACCCCTATATATGCGTCGCTCCAAATGTTTTTTAACCTGTTGCCAATTCTTCTCCATGTTCTCCTCGTCTAGTTAAGTGTTGCAAGACTTGGTTCTTATTACAGACTGTGACCATATACTGTTATTTAATTTCTTGATTTCTGGAGTATCCTACTTTATATTGAATTCCAGTCAATAAGATGCTTATATATATATATATATATATATATATATATATATATATATATATATATATATATATATATATATATATATATATATATATATATATATATATATATATATATATATAATTTGGCACCTTACCGTCTTGACAGACGATAGTTTGTGCTTCAAAAAGGCATAACTTTTACCCATGGCGGTAGCGAATGTGACTGATAAGGCCAATTCGCGCTGTAAATGTTCGTTCACAGTGGGTGCATGTGAACACGTGGTCATTTCCACCATCATGCGTCTCACACGCTCGGTGTGTGACTTATCTGCAATAATTTTCTCCTTTGTCTTTATTCCATTTCTGATGTTTGCCCTCCATGCAACACGTTCAGTAGCGACTG
>JACEFZ010005614.1:0-63688 GCA_014155875.1 Cepaea nemoralis
CTCCCCCTTCCCCTCCTCTTCCTCCTTCTCCTCCTTCTCCCTCCTCCTTCTCCCTCTTCCTCCTCCCTCTTCCTTCTCCCTCCGCCCTCCTCCCTCCTCCTCCTGCTCCCTTCTCCTCCTGCGTTCTCCTCCTCCCTCCTTCTCCCTCCTCCTCCCTCTTCCTCCTCCCTCCTCCTCGCCTCCTCCTCCACCCTACTCCTCCCTCCTCCTCCTAATCCCTCCTCCTCCCTTCTATTCCTCCCTACTCCTCCTGTCTCCTCCCTCCTCCTCCCTCCTCTTCCCTCCTCCACCTCGCTCTTCCTCCTCCCTCCTCCATTTACCCAAGACAGACAGACAGTCAGACAGATAGTCGGGAACGGGATCTTATATAACTACTTATATAATTTAAATGAGATGCTCTCCCCCATGGGCTGGGCCGGGTCAGACAGACAGATAGATAGATAGATAGACAGACAGACAGACAGACAGACAGACAGACAGACAGACAGACAGACAGACAGACAGACAGACAGACAGACAGACAGACAGTCGGGAACGGGAACTTATATGACTACTTATATGAATTAAATGAGATGCTCCCCACCAGGAGTTGGGCGATGCTGGGCCGGATCAGACAGACAGACAGATAGATAGTCGGAACGGGAACTTATATGACTACTTATATGAATTAAATGAGATGCTCCCCATCAGGGTCTGGGCGAAGACGGGCCGGGTCAGACAGACAAACAGACAGATAGACAGACAGACAGACAGACAGATAGTCGGTAACGGGAACGAGAACTTATATGACTACTTATATGAATTAAATGAGATGCTCCCCACCAGGGTCTGGGCGAAGCCGGGCCGGGTCAGCTAGTTAAATATAAATCTTTTCTTGAGCATGATAAGCTCAAACAAATCAAATTAGAGATTGTAGCCTTATCCATAGTCACAAATTAATATGTGAAAACCTCAACCATTGGATCAGCTGGGAGAAGGGGGGATGTGGGGTGGGGGGAAATGGGAGGTGGGGGAAAATGGGGATAAACAAAAATAGAGGTAAGGAAAAATGGGGGTAAACAAGGATAGAGGTAGGGATACATGGGAGTAAATAAGGACCCAGGGATGTTCCTCTTCTCATGATTGAGGAATCACATCCTCAACAATCGTGCACCAGCTCCAGCAGAGATTCCTTGTGGGTTCAGCGGCCTCCTCGAATTCAATGCAAGTTTTTGTAGTTGTCCACCAAGCATTCTATGGCCCAACTTGGTCATGCTTGTATCGCAATCATGCTTCAGGATGGAGGTGGTGTGAGGGGAACAGTTTCTTTTCCCCCTCTTTACTTCAAATCGGGCTGACGCGCCCGTCTTCAGCGGGGCTCCCACTTCAACTCGACTGCCGAGACAAATATTGCGCCAAATTTGGCCGGGTCTATTACCCAGCGTGCACAAGCTATGGGGGAGGAGTTATGGTCATGGGCGTCAGCCAAACATCCTGTAGAGCCCTATACTAGCTGCCCGGCCCGGCTTCGCCCAGGCTCTGGCGGGGATCTATGTATGTATGTATGTATGTATGTATGTATGTATGTATGTATGTATGTATGTATGTATGTATGTATGTATGTATGTATGTATGTATGTATGTATGTATGTATGTATGTATGTATGTATGTATGTATGTATTATGTATGTATGTATGTATGTATGTATGTATGTATGTATGTATGTATGTATGTATGTATGTATGTATGTATGTATGTATGTATGTATGTATGTATGTATGTATGTATGTATGTATGTATGTATGTATGTATGTATGTATGTATGTATGTATGTATTATGTATGTATGTATGTATGTATGTATGTATGTATGTATGTATGCATGCATGCATGCATGCATGCATGCATGCATGCCTGCCTGCCTGCCTGCCTGCCTGCGTGCGTGCGTGCGTGCGTGCGTGCGCGCGCGTGTCTGTGTCTGTCTGTCTGTCTGTCTGTCTGTCTGTCTGACCCGACCCGACCCAACCCGACCCGACCCGACCCGGCCCGGCCTCAGCCCCTGGCGGGGATCTATCTATCTGTCTGTCTGTCTGTCTGCTTGTCTGTCTGTCTGTCTGACCCGGCCCGGCTTCGCCCACTCCTGGCGGTCTAAGATAAATCCATTATTTGTAATGAA
This sequence comes from Cepaea nemoralis, assembly GCA_014155875.1. Taxonomy (NCBI): domain Eukaryota; kingdom Metazoa; phylum Mollusca; class Gastropoda; order Stylommatophora; family Helicidae; genus Cepaea; species Cepaea nemoralis. Next base: position 2,156 of record JACEFZ010005614.1, read on the forward strand.
CACTGGTTTTAAAAACATAAAAAGATATGTTAGAAAATTTTCACTATTTAAATAGATGCATTACTTTTATGATAATTATGAAAATGCCTTAAAGATTGTATCATTATTTATTATAACTCATATGCCTGTAAATAACTATAGACAAAGAGTTTATAAATCTTTGGGGGGGAAAACCCCCGCATTTTAACAGTATTTTAACAGGCGTGCTGCGTGTAAGGTATGCATAAAGTATGAACAACACACACAAAAGTAACTTAAGAATGTCCTTCCAGACACCATGTGCTCTCTTTCACTAAAATAGAAAATTAGATTTTTAACTAACTATTGCATTTCATCTGAATCTGATAAAGGGCACACACACACACAAACAAATATTGTCTACATATATAGTAGAGGATATTGAAATATGGTACATGGCCAAAAGAAAAAGGGCAACCTGAAACTACTAAACGTAAATGCTGGGTACTTCAAAGGATAGGCTTCTTCTTTTTTTAGACCAAAAAAAAAAAAAACAACAACCTGCATTTTAACAGGCGTGCTGCGTGTAAGGTATGCGTAAGGTATGCACACCCACAACATTGAATGAAAAATGTGATGTTGACACACACGCGGCCAACTTTATTTTTTAAACAAAAACAAAATCGAGAATATACCCATTTAATTGTGTACTGGCCTTCTCTCTGCCAAGCGAACGGAAAAAACAAATGCTTCGATTACTTCAAAAGTTCCGTATCTAAAATAAATCCATTATGTTTAATGAACACTGGTTTTAAAAACATAAAAAGATGTGTTAGAAAATGTTCACTATTTAAATTGATGCATTACTTTTATGATAATTATTATGAAAATGCCTTAAAGATTATATCACTATATATTATAACTCATATGCCTGTAAATAACTATAGAAAAGAGATTATAAATCTGTGAAAACAATGCAACAATCTATACATAAAATAATAGTGATGTTATTAAAAGTTATGACCCTTGAAATAACTTTTCTTATGTTAAGCCCCCTTGAATATAGCTGCCCAAATATTAGCTGCCCGGCCCGGCTTCGCCCAGGCTCTGGCGGGGATCTATCTATGTATCTATGTATCTATGTATCTATCTATCTATCTATCTATCTATCTATCTATCTATCTATCTATCTATCTATCTATCTATCTATCTATCTATCTATCTATCTATCTATCTATCTATCTATCTATCTATCTATGTGGAGCATCTCATTTAATCCATCGTCAATCAACTCATTTAAACTCAGGGGACGTAACTTAAGATATAACAATTATACTAAAAGTTATATCCCTTTTTGCCATATATTTTTATATTTTCTTATGTTCAGTCATGTAGTTACAAAATTAAATTTTAGGAAGGTAATAGCTGATAGCTGATAGATAAAACTATCACAGTTGGTTGCACAGGAATGAAAGGAAAACGTGTAGAAAATTTCATCTCAATCGGTTGGACCGTTCGCGAACGCATGAAGGACGGACATACATACATACATACATACACACACAGATTTATATATATATATATAGATATATATACGCGCGTCAGGTCTTAGTCAGATATGACTGAGCTACCGTATAACAGTAGACGGTACTACCTGCTCCCTGTTAGCGCCGAACGTTGGACAGCGCGCTTACCAAACCCGACACCCCACATTGTGCCAACGGCTTCGGGTGGAAGAGCGCAATTGGGAGAGTACAAGCCTTATCCTGGTGCGAGGAAATGCAAGCTAAAGACAAAATGTCATAGCAGGGCAGACCAGGCCCTAAGGTCTAGGATCGAAGCTCCGACAGGCGGACAGTTAAAGCATTGCTTTGCTGATCCGGCAGCTTCTGCAGCTTGTCTTGATCCAGATGTAGGGGTGTTATCTTTCCTCTGGAGTGAACTAGGCAGGCCGAGAGAGGGATCATGCTGCATGGGCAACACATGATCTCTATATTTTAGCCCAGGCTTTGTGCTATGGAGAGGCAATAACTCCATCCCTGGTCTTAACTGGTCTCGGAATCAAAGCGAGAGGCAACTGTTACGGGCTATAAGTCCTTGTCAGTTGGCGTAGACATGGGGCGCCTACGCGTTGCCTCTGACGGTGGGAGACACCTACAGGTGTCACTGATCAGCTACCGCCCGCCTCAAGCTGGGCAGCCCCCGGCAATTGGGTGCTGATCCGCCACAGCCTGCCTGCTTCAATGGGTGCTTGGGGCTAGGACAAAATCTTAATTGCAGGCTGTAAAACCACTGCACCAGGTACAAACAAAAATAAAAATAGAAATCTCAAGCTACGGCTTGCAACCTGGAACGTGAGAACCATGTGTCCAGGATTTTCCACTGACTTTACCAATATTGACGATGTGAGAAAAACGGCTGTGATTGATGCCGAACTCAATCGTCTTAACATTGATATTGCTGGCCTGCAGGAGACTCGCCTCGCTGAGGAAGGGTCACTCAGGGAAAACAATTACACCTTTTTTTGGAAGGGTAGAGGGCAAGCAGAAAAAAGGCAACACGGTGTGGGCTTTGCAGTGAAGAATTCGCTACTGGGAATGATTGAAATTCCAGCAGGAGGAAATGAAAGACTATTATCCCTGCGCTTGGCAACCTCTTGTAGGTTTGCCACCATTATTACTGCATATGCACCGACACTCGATTCCTCTGATGATGTGAAGGATTCGTTCTATGAGGAGTTAGACTCCGTGATCAAGGCAGTTCCAAAATCTGACTACATTTATATGCTCGGTGATTTCAATGCTCGTGTGGGCAAGGACTCGAGTTCATGGCCAGTGTGCCTTGGAAAATACAACATCGGTCGCATGAATGAAAATGGGCAAAGGCTGCTGGAGCATTGCACCAGTAATGACCTATGTATTACAAACTCCTTTTTTAAAACAAAAGAGATGCATAAGGTCACATGGAAACATCCAAGATCCGGCCATTGGCACCAGCTGGACTTCATCATCACACGGAGACAACATCTGAACCATATATCATTGACTCGAAGTTACCACAGTGCTGACTGTGATACAGATCATTCTTTGGTTGTTGCAAGGGTTAGACTGAGACCAAAGAGAATCTACACAGCTAAACACAAATCTAGCCCCAGGATTAATATTATTAACACTCACGATCCTGAAAAGTGCTTTCAGTTTCAACAGCAACTTGAAGACGCTTTCACTGATACACCAGAAAATTGTACAGTAAATGAAAAGTGGGGTCAAATTAAGGAAACTCTTTATAAAACTACCGTAGGGGTTTACGGCACTGTGGATCATAAGAGGCAGGACTGGTTTGCGGCAAACAGCGAGACTCTGCAGCCCTTGATTGATAAGAAGAAGAAAGCTCTCTTAAGAAACAAGGAAAGACCAACGCGTAACACTCTGAGTGAGCTAAGGCAAGCTAGGAAGGATGTGCAAAAGGCTGCCAGGCAGTGTGCAAATGATTATTAGATCAAGTTATGTGAGTCCATTCAAATCGCAAGTGATAAGGGAAACATAAGAAGCATGTATGAAGGAATAAAGAAAGCCTGTGGTCCAGTGATCAAAAGAAGTGCACCATTGAAAACATTGACTGGAGAAATCATCACTGATAAGAAACAGCAGATGGACAGATGGGTAGAGCACTATTTGGAGCTTTACTCAAGTGAGACCAAACTAGCGGATGATGCCCTCAACGCCATAGAGGCTCTACCAACTCTTGACCACCTGGACACACTTCCCACCATAACAGAAGTTAAGTGTGCTATAAATGAACTTGCATCTGGCAAGGCTCCAGGTAAGGATGGGATTCCAATAGAGGTTATCAGGAGTGGGCAAGACACACTCACTCTACAGATCCACCAGCTAATAGAGCTATGCTGGCGAGAAGGACAAGTCCCACAGGATTTCAAAGATTCAAGCATCATAACACTGTACAAGAACAAGGGCGATCGGAGTGACTGCAACAACTATAGGGGTATCTCACTTCTGTGTATTGTTGGAAAAGTATTTGCCAGAATTGTTCTGCGCAGACTTCAAGTCATAGGAGATCAAGTCTACCCCGAATCACAGTGTGGCTTTCGACAGAACCGGTTTACCATTGATATGATATTCTCATTGCGACAAATGCAACAAAAATGCCGTGAACAGAATCAACCACTGTTTATTGCCTTCATCGACCTCACAAAGGCATTTGATTTGGTCAGTCGTGAGGGTCTGTTCAAGGCACTAAAGAAGATTGGCTGCCCACCAACTCTTCTGTCCATTGTGGAATCGTTCCACACAGGCATGAAGGGTATAATCAAGTTTGATGGTGCAACTTCTGAAGAATTTGAAATCAAGAGTGGAGTTAAGCAAGGTTGTGTACCTACTAGTTCCCACCCTCTTTGGAATATACTTTTCACTTCTACTGAAATATGCCTTTCGTGATCAGGATGGTGGTATATACATTCACTCACGCTCAGATGGCGGCCTTTACAATGCTCAGAGATTGAAGGCCAAGACCAAAATTAGGAGGGTATTGATCAGAGAGTTGCTTTTTGCAGATGATGCTGCAGTTACGACCCACTCTGAGGAAGAATTGCAATGTCTACTATCTGCATTCTCCAATGCTTGTTCTGAATTTGGTTTAACAATTAGCAAAAAGAAGACACATATTATGTCACAAGGTGCACATGGGGTACCATCAATCTTTATTGACGACGCCGAACTAGAGATGGTAGACCATTTTACATATCTAGGATCAGTGGTAAATAGCAAATTATCCCTAGATCAGGAAATCAACATCCGGATCGGTAAGGCAGCAACAACAATGAACAGGTTAAGAAAAAGAGTCTGGGAGAACAGGAAGCTTACTGCCAAAACAAAAGTCCTTGTCTATCAAGCCTGTGTCCTTAGTACTCTTCTTTATGGCAGTGAAACCTGGACAACTTACTCACACCAAGAGAAACATTTAAACAGCTTTCATATGCGGTGTCTGCGAAGAATTCTTGGTATTAAGTGGCAAGACAAAATCACAAATACTGAAGTATTGGAAAGATCAGGTTGTGTGACAGTTTATTCCGTGCTCAGTCTTCGTAGACTTAGGTGGATAGAACATCTTAGGAGGATGGATGATGGTAGAATACCAAAGGACATCTTTTTTTTGTTGAATTACAGATGGGTAAGAGATCTCAGGGTTGGCCTCTACTACGATACAAATATGTGTGTAAGCGATACATGATTGATACAGGCATTGATAATGCACATTGGGAGCAAGTCGCCGCTGAACGTGTTGCATGGAGGGCAAACGTCAGAAATGGAATAAAGGCAAAGGAGAAAATTATTGCAGATAAGTCACACACCGAGACGTAAGATGTAGCATGATGGTGGAAATGACCACGTGATCACATGCACCCACTATGAACGGACAGTTACAGCGCAAATTGGCCTTATCAGTTACATTCGCTACCGCCATAGGTAAAAGTTATTATGCCCTTTTAAAGCACAAACTATCGTCTGTCAAGACGGCAAGGTGCCAATGATGATATATATATATATATATATATATATATATATATATATATATATATATATATATATATATATATATATATATATATATATATATGATATAATCCCTCCTCACGACACCTAACGGCATAAGTGGAAGACAACGATACCAACAACAACAACACATTTCTGAAACTGGTAGTTCTTTATGGCGATATGAGCACTGCAGTGGTTAGCACGCTTGTCTGCGTCTCGGGTATCATCTGTTCGAGTTCCCTGTGAGGCGGGGATTTCTGGTGTATGTTGCCATTGACCTGGTCACCCATATCGACCCAACCTAAACATGAGTATTTGCATATATAGATGAATTGCTACAACACAAGGGAAATAATATTACGTGTTTGTTCATTTCGGATATTTGTTGAACCTTTCACTTGATTTAGATTTCTAAATCTAACTGTTTAGTTAAAAAAAAAAAAAAAAAAGAGTAATTCTTGGTTATACTAAAAGATGTCAGATCTTCTGTAAACTGTTAAGACTACCGAAACTGGATTTTAATCGAGAAGTAATTGATAACAACAATGTTTCATATCTTTGTCTGGCCTACAATAATCCTAACCTACACATTTTTAATTGTACAGTACATTCATCGCCATTACGAATATTTGGCTGGTACATTAATTGTACCTTAGTTATATAAATATCAATTGTCAGTCTTTTCAATAGGACGAAATTTAAGTTATCTGCACTTTGATCTAGCCTTGGCCGCCAACAGAGGCGGTCATCAAAACGACACAAGGGACATGTAACCTCATGGGCCAGCTCTGACCCCTGCTAAACCTTGAACCCCAAACAAATAAAATCAACATATTAGGTGTGTCTCAAGCCTACCGGCGTTATATTGGCCACATCACCCATCTATTGGCGATGGGTCTGAAATATGGGACTAGCACCATATACCCGCGACGCTTGATGGCGTGGGCAAGGGCACTTTACTCTAGTTACTTTATTTTTGTTTTTGCATATCCTTGTGTCACAGCGCCAAACCAAGGCACTTAGTTTGGTCTGTGAAAACCGTACGGTCCTGGCCACGCCGGAAACGCCACTTTATCACAAAGACCGGAGGCCATTTTTCCTTGTAGCAGCCAGCTCGGTGTGAAGGCAGGCGCTGGGGCCCTGTGTAGTTTTGTGGCCAGCCCGCCTTGAGACAAGATATGTGGGGTTTCCCATCTGTTCATCAGTGAACAACATATGTCAGAAGAAAAAGCCGTAAGTGTAAAATGTTTAATTTAATAAATATTTGTTAAATCGCAGCACACGCCATGTTACAGGCTTGAAAAGCGTTCACGTGGGAAAACCGATGTGTGGGAACAAAGCTGTTAGGCAGAGTGGTAGGAACAAAGAAATATAAATAGATAATGTAGATGAGTATTACTAAAGTGAGCTGTTCTACAGATCAATGTAACGTCCCTGAGGTTTTAGGAATATAACATTTAATTCATAGAGATGTCAGGAATCAGACAATGGTGATGTGAAATATGTAGAATAGGTCATTGATGGTGGTTAAGTACCATAGAGGCTGACTGATGTCATGTCATGCCAGCCATGCTGGCACAAGATTATTTTGTTGGGAATTATTTTACATGGTTATCCTATGGCATTAATGTGTTACTGTCTAAATAGATATGTGGGAGATTCACCAAAATATACAATGTGTGGGGTCATAAATTAGTTTATGGTAAAGACTGAAATAATGCCACATGGTGCCATGCAGGCCATGTTGGCATGGAAGGGAGTAAGTGCTTGTGAGGTTGCTAGAAATGAAGGTTACTTAACAACAGAGTGGTGAGAATCATATGTATGGTATACAGCAGCAAGATATGTTTACAGGATTATTCTGTGATTATGCTGAGCATCACATTGAATGCTTATGAGTAGGGGAAAATAACCATAATATAGGTGTAATATTTATAACATGTGTAAAGCAGAGAAGAGTACTTACATGTTATATGCGGCAATGATGGGTTAATGGTTAAGCTAAGCAGTTAGAACATGTAGGTAATAAATAGAAGTGTAGGAAATAATGTGTTGAATTGTAGGGACGCCATGCAGATTGATAGCCACTACGCATAGGAAATAATGCATCTTAATACGCGGGGTGCGTATCAGCAATCATTGTGTAATCGTAACTGCGAATGAAGTGTGGCTTTACTGAGGGAGAACAGGCAGGTGCATCTGGAACTGATATTGGTAAAGGGGTTTCTCATTTAGCATTGAAGTCTGGTGTCACATCTGTTACCAGAATGCAGTAGTGTTTGTGCTAGTGTATCAAACTGGGAGTTTTATGTGTAGTAAAACAGGGTGTTTGTTGTACCAGGGGAAGGGTATGATTTATTGCTATGTACCACCTTTCGCAAAGATATATGCACTTGCTATGCGACACGAAGCGTAAGAGAAGAAAATTTATAACCGGTGTATCGATAGGAAGAATGATGGGAAATAGAGGGCATAACTGCACATTTGTTGTCCACTCACAGATAATATTACACTGATTGTGTTGGGCCTTGAATAACACTTATTGGTCATTAGTGTGTAATAATGACATAATATATATAGTACACTGTTTATTATATTAGTACTAATGTCCTGTATCCTGTCATGGGCATTGTTGTGCTTGAGCCCTGTCTCATATGAATGAGGCACTCTGGCCACTATTTTGTGTACTTTCACTTGGTAATATTGTGTGCTTATTTTATGAGCTATCTTAGGGGCCTCAGAGGGTGCCTCAATTGAGTTCCTGTGTAATACATGTTTATCTTTATCTTTACCTTCCTGTGAATGTTGTGATTCTTCTATGTGTAAGGTTACATTGTCACATTGTACAAATACGGTGTTTCCACACTGTATATGTGTCTGTTGCTTTTCATAGTTAGACATGTTTTGCTTGTTGGTTGTTAGTTTGTATTGCTAATCAAATGCTGTAACTTGCATATCATATGAGTGCTGGTATTCTTCATGCAAACTTGGGCATTGTTGGGGTAGTTGTCCAGTGAAGCTCCTATGTTGAGGCAACTCTATGTCTGATGGTGGTGGAGTCCATAATGTTGTGTATTGTTGTATAGGAGTAAAGCGTACTATCCGATGTGGGGCACAGGAGTACAACCTGTCGATATATGTTTCATATTAGAGAAAAGAGTACGGTGTGTTAGAAAAACAGTTGCCGGTGTGCATAACAGTAGGCAGAGAGTTGTAGAGCATTAGACCGAAGATATAATAGGTGGTGTTTGATTGTGGCTCTATCATGGACTGAATATTGATAGTGTTCTATGAACATGTGGTTTGTAGGGAATACTGTGTTGTCCTGTTACTGGTGACTTGGTACAAATTAATGTATAAAATATTCTGGAAGGTGTGGACAGGGAACTGCTTATGGGTTCCTTGGTAAATGTAGCTATTTTGGTAGGCAGGGAAGGTAACCCAATTTGTCAGCACACAGATGTCATTCTGGTGTGTGTTAACTGAATCAGTGTTGAGATGTTGTGTTTGTTTGCAGTGTCTGATGTGTGTTAACCAAATGTGTTGTGATGTTGTGGCAGTTTGCAGTGGCTGATGTATGTACTCTGTTATTTGTAGCTATGTGTTTACAGCTGGACAAATGAGATCAATCTTCCACTGCTTGTGTGTGTAGGAGCTGTGTGGTGTAGTTACATTGAGCTGAGAAGGTGGAGCAGATTGACATTGTTGCATTAGGTGGTCCATTCTAGCAATATCAAGTGTAATCTCATGATAGCAGTGGCACAACTGGAGAAGATAATAAAGTGGGTGATCTGATGATGCAACATTGATTGTTGTATTTAACAATTAGATATGTAGTCACCTTTAAGAAGAATGAGGCAACACAAGAATGATCATGCCAGTCACCAAGGGTTACCTCAGAATAGCAGTAGTACAACTAGAGGGGCAAGGTGGATAATTTGATGGAAGACATTTATGACCTATGGGTTAATTCAAATGTTATATTGTATGTGCTCATAGCTTCATGTGTTTAATATGTTGTCTTTACCATGATAATCATAGATTGTGTTTTCCATTGTTACAGGAGTGGCTGACTAGTTAGTGTCAGCAGGCCTGGGTTCTTGGTGGGATAGTAAATTGTGTCACAACTCTTTGTTTATGTCGTGTCTTGGGGTTTATGTTGTGTAACCTATGTTTGTGTAGTGCCTTATTGTCTGTGCAGTGTTGCTTGTGTCAAGGTTCTTTATTGTGTCAGTCTAACCAGCTATTGCTTGGAGCACCTGTGTTGTGGTACTTGGTGTACCCTGTTGTCTTAAGTGATGTTGATTGGTTGGGGGTTACCCACTGTTGTTTGATATATACAGTTGTCTGTTGTATCTGTAATTGAACATCCCTTATTGACATGCAATGTGCTGTTAGAAGAAATAAAAAAAAGAGCTTGTTTATTTGTCCTTGATTTGTTTGTTTAGTCTCTTTTAGTTTTTACTTTTTACAGTCACTATTTCTACCACAATCTAACACCTTAATCCAATGTCTGGGTCTCAAATATGACAGTCAGTCCAGAGTTGAGGCCCCTGCCTGAGATCTCGTATATCTTCTTATCTAATTACTATCCTCTTTTTTTGTCGGTTGAGGCGGTGTGAGGTTCTTTCTCTTTTCACTATTTTTCTTCTTTGGCCGTAACGAAGTCAGAACTACTCTTTACCTCTTAGCACCGTAGTGAAGGAAGCATAAGTCTTTATGATTGTCTCCCTTTCTCTTTTACCATCGACTACACTTGTTACAGGACATCGCAGTAAACACCAGCATTTCTACCACTGCGATCTCTTGGCAAGTTTACGTTCAGTAGTTCGTCATTGCTTACCGAACGACTGGCACCGATACCAACAAAAGCCAACGCAACGCGGTCTGCTGCCGAATCACGCGCAGCTGTGTTTCGAATGCAGATATACGAGACTACGAACCGTGTCCGTAAAACCTTCGCCACGGAGAACTGCAATTACTTTATTGCGTTTTAAAAATAGATGTACACGAATTCGGACCATATACCATAGTTGTTGGTTCAGGTGGATGAAGATGATGATCATGATGCTAATTGAAGATGATGATGATGAATTACACATTATTACATTGTTATAGAGGGAGAAGAGATCCGTTCAGAAAGCACATTCACGCCTAGCATTGTTTGTTCATGACTGCCTTTTTTATATATCATCTTTACATTATTTTCCCAGGTGGATGATAGACCTGACTAAATCAACAAAATACAAACAACCTTATTGTAAATGTCTTGACGCATATTGTATACGTGGTGCTACACCCATATTTGTTTATAAACCAATAGACACGCTAGAAGTAGTGTGGCCAAATTCACACATGTCGCCATCACTTCAGAAAACAGTCGCGCAATAACAAGGGCACAAGCCCTATCCTAGAGCGAGGAAATGCAATCTAAAGACTAAATGTCATGGCAGGGCAAGCCAGGTCCTAATCCGTGGTCGGCAATTGGGTTAGGATGACTCCGACAGACGGACAATTAGAGTAGAGTTTTGCTGATCTGGCAGCTTCTGCAGCTTGCCTTTTCCCAGACGTATTGGTGTTACCTTTCCTCTGGAGTAAAATAGGCAGGCCAAGAGAGGGACCGTGCTTCATGTGCAACACATGGTCTCTACAATTTAGCCCAGACTTTGTGCTACGGAGTGGTACAACATTGGCTACCTTTATGGTTTGTTGTAGTTGTGCCTTGTTAGAAGCAACATGTAACACAGTACAAGTATCATCTGTCAAGACGGTAAAGTGCCAATGAGAGTGAGAGTGCTGTAAGGATGGGTGGGTGGGTGGGGGGCGGGGGGGGGGGGGTCTAAATAACGCAGTAGTTAGTTAGTTAGTCGACAGATCATCCTCGTTGCACATCGGACCATTCAGTCCATAAGTGCTCGGATCCCCTCCTCAGCAAATCCCGCAGCGTGTAGCGGCTAACGACGCCAGTTCTGTGTTGGTTTATCAATCTTCTTTGGCTTCCTGCGTAGTGTTCTTGTTTGGCCACCCCTCTTTTAATTTGCTGCTCTCGCAGTCTGGCCATTGTTGTAGATTCACAGTCATCACTTGGTTCTTGCAAAAGTCTCACTTCTCGTAGAGCATTCAGAATGTCAGCCTGGTCCATGGCACGTCCGTCCTCAACAGTAGCCTCACCTGCGAGCTTGTCAGCCCGCTCATTTCCTTGTACTCCCGCATGCCCTGGCACGAAGATGAAACTAATCTTTGCCAGCCGAGACCGCTTCAGAGGCAGCAACCATTCTCTTCGGATCAACCCCTCCTCTATCCTCTTGATCATGTTCATTGAGTCGCTAAGGAAACAAGCCCTAGTGAATGTCTGTGTCTCGAGCCACGTTATTGCTTTACTTACTGCCATGACTTCCATGGTCAGGCTACTTGTGGTTTCAGTGAAAGCACCAGAGTCCTCCTTCACAATTCTCCCTCCGGCCCGAGCTGTAAAGGCCCATGAGCTTCTCACATGTCGGACGACCGACCCATCTGTGTAGATGACCGCGTCACTGTCTAGCGAATTCTCGAAAATCAACGCTTGTACTTCAGCCTCAACAGCAGCCGGATTTTCTTGTCTGCATTTTCTATCTAGTTGGATGCAAACTGAAAAGGATGTGCAGAAGTCTGTTGGCACTTGCACCCACTCCTCGCCAGGTTCTAAGTCCTCAAGTGAACACACCTGTTGAAGAATGTCCTCGGCTTGACCCATCCACGACCGTCCTCTTTTTAACCTGCTGCCCTTCACCTTCCTAATTTCACTATGCAGTGGATGCTATGTGTTTGCGTTAATTCTGAGGTAGGCACGTGCCCTACAAACTTGCATTCTCTCTTCAATGGTTGGAAAATCAAGAAGGTAGCGCATCGCCCTGCATGCTGTATCTCTTGTACATCCAAGAATAATGCGCATAGCTTCATTCTATATCCTTTCCATCCTTTCTATCTGCTTATGGCTGACAGTCAGGATTGCCATTGCATACTCCAAAACAGACATGACCAGCCCCTCGTACAGAAGACATAGATGGCGCTGCTCACAGTTTGCTGCCGCCATCACCCGCATCGCTGCCAAACCCCGCTTGGCCTTTGTTATCACCTGGTCTATGTGCACATTATAAGCAAGGCTTCGATCAAACCGTATCCCCAGGTAATTCATTGCCTGCGTTCTTTCCACCGTCTCTGAACACAGCATTACAGTTGGTGTTGGATTGTTGACAATATGATTATTCAACGAGAACCAAGTCACTGTTGCCTTTGTTGGGTTGACCATTGCCCCAGCTTCATCACACCAAGTACTTATGCGATTGAGTTCGGTTTGTAGTTCCACAGCAACCTCCTCTCTATCCTTACCCTGACGATACACTAAAACATCATCGGCATATGACAATGTCCTGCCAGGTCCAGTGATCTGCTCACTGGTGATTCTCACTGTGTAGGCGTTGAACAGTACCGGAGATAATGGTGATCCCTGTGGTAGGCCAGGATATATTGTTGTTGGTTCCGAAGTCCAACTGCCACATCTAAAAACTACTTTCCGTTGGAAGAGAGCTGCAGCGATCCAACTAAGGAGGAATGGACTTACGTTTAGTTCAAGAAGCTGAAACATTAAAAAATCCAGTGGTACTCTGTTGTATGCGTCCTCAAGATCAATCGCTGCAGCAACGGTTTCAGTGCCTGAGTGGAAACCTTCATAGACATCGTTGGCAAAGACTGCTGCATTGGTCCAGGTTTCTCTTTTTGGACGGTACCCACCCAGGGTAGGTGGGAAAACACCTTGCCTCTCTAGTTGGCTTGATATTTTCCTGGCAATTACCTTCTCCAGCAGCTTGCCTATTGTATTCTGCATGGTTATAATTCGATATCCCTGAATTTTCTTGTGGTCTTTGTCAGGCTTCGGCAAGGGAATCAGATAGCTGTGTAACCATTCCTCCTTGATGCTAGCACTCCCTATACTGTTGTTGTACATGTCTGCTAGTTTCTCTAGCTCATTGTCGGTACACCTATTTATGTCGTGGTATCTTATGCCATCAGGACCTGGAGCACTGTTTTTTGATCGTCGAAGCACAGCCTTGATTTCTTTCACTGTCACTGTGTCTTCATCCGAAGTGTTCTGGGCCTTGCATCTGTCTGAGGTGACCTCCTTGGCCAGATTCCGGCCTCCCATGTCTGTCTGGTTGCTCTGCTCAAGGTAGCGTTCAAAGAGGGCTTTGCCCTTGTCCTCGTCAGTCCTCTGCCAGATGAGGTCAGCACCTTGGAAGTCAGAAATGCTCTTATTCTTGACTACACCACTCATGCTTTTATGTAGTCGCCAGAACAATTTCAGTGACTTGTCTGTGCTTACTCTTTGAAACACCTCTGCCCATTTTTCGCTTTTAACCACCGTGACCAGATTTGTGAAATAGCTTACTTTTGTGTGCATCTCTCTTTCTAAGTGCAAGCAGGGACTAGGATGACCACAAGAATGATTAGGGAGAAGAGATCCGTTCAGAAAGCACATTCACGCCTAGCATTGTTTGTTCATGACTGCCTTTTTTATATATCATCTTTACATTATTTTCCCAGGTGGATGATAGACCTGACTAAATCAACAAAATACAAACAACCTTATTGTAAATGTCTTGACGCATATTGTATACGTGGTGCTACACCCATATTTGTTTATAAACCAATAATTGTGTAATTCATCATCATCATCTTCAATTAGCATCATGATCATCATCTTCATCCACCTGAACCAACAACTATGGTATATGGTCCGAATTCGTGTACATCTATTTTTAAAACGCAATAAAGTAATTGCAGATCTCCGTGGCGAAGGTTTTACGGACACGGTTCGTAGTCTCGTATATCTGCATTCGAAACACAGCTGCGCGTGATTCGGCAGCCGTTAACGCAGTAGTTAACATGCTTGTCTGCCGGCTCGGTGGTCATAGGTTGAAATCTCTTTTGAAGCAGGAATTTGTTTTCCCCCCTCAATGTCCTGGGTTCCAAGATCTCCCCAGCCTAAAAATGGATGTCTGAAAATTTAGAAGAATAAGTATGCAAACAGCCGGCTCCCTGGCAATATCCTTTCTCAGTAATCCCGAATACTCTCATGGTTGACGTGAGTGCACGAGAACTGGAATCGGTTCGAGTCGCACCAGTGACTTATGAGAGTATGGAGCCGGTCGCTCAGAAAGTCGTGGCGTGCTGATGAGCGTAATCTAACCTAGGAATCAACATACAGCTGAAAAATGCAGATGTTGACCGCAATATCCTGAAACAGGATGGAAACGAGTAAAAAAAAAAGTATGCAAACAAGGGAAACAATATTACATGGTTATTGGTATGGGCCATTTATAGAACCTTTAAATTTAATTTAGGTTCTGCAATGAACTATTGTCCCCCTGGCCAAGGAGTTAACAACATTGTTCGTAATCCCGAATATCCACGTGGGGAAAACAGCAGCTGCGAGAATCGGCAGAGGTTCGCGCCGCACTGGTAACTTACCGGTATGTGAGCCGGTCGTTCAGAAAGCAATGGTAAACTACTGAATGTATAACTTGCCTAGTACATAAACAGCAGCTGAAAAAATGCGGGTGTTGACTGCTACGTCCTGTAAGGGATATGCAACATTTAAAAAAAAAACTGTGTGTGTGTGTGTGTGTGTGTGTGTGTGTGTGTGTGTGTGTGTGTGTGTGTTTTAAAGAAAACAAAGTTCCATATTTGATTAAATTAAAACAAGTCAGACCAGTAAACTTTGGAGTCTAACGAAACTAAATTTGCTCGAAAAGTTAATTTATTACAACATTTTATTTCATCTTCTAAACTCTGACCGGCAAGGGTTTCTAGGGAGTAATTTTCCTATCAATTTTTGCCTGGTACATTAATAGTACCAAAAAAAAAAAAAAAAAAATGTCTCAAGCAGTGAAATATAAAGTGTAGTATAAGTCTGCCGGCTTCGTGGCTTAGAGGTTATGACTTTTTAATCTCGTATACTCTCGTCGGTGACGTGATGACGGTGAGAATCAGCAGTGGTTCGAATCGCATCGGTAACTTACGGGGTATGTGAGCCGGCCGCTCAGAAAGCAATGGCAAACTACTGAGCGTAATCTTGCCAAGAAATCAACATACAGCTGAAAGATGCTGGCGTTGACAGCGATGTCCTGTAAAGGATATGTTAAAAAAAAAAGTATAAGTCTGCCGGCGTTTTATTGATTAGTTCGTTCGCGATTGGTCTAAAATATGGAGATGCACCGTATACCTTCGGCACCTGGTCTAGGGTCGAAGCTCCGACAAACGGACAGTTAGAGCATTGCTTTGCTCATCTGGCAGCTTATCATCTCTCTCTCTCTCTCTCTCTCTCTCTCTCTCTCTCTCTCTCTCTCTCTCTCTCTCTCTCTCTCTCTCTCTCTCTCTCTCTCTGCCTGGCACAGTCCAATATCCTTTCTTAGATTTTGATTTCTCCAGATCCATAATAAGTTCTACACCTGGCTGTAGTTTCTCTTCACCAGAATAAATAACGTTATATTCTTCGGATGTTATCATGCGTATTCCTTTCCATATAGACTCACGTATACCTAAAATGTAAACATTCAGTCTTCCAATGTCTTGCTTGATATTATACAATTTGCAATCCTCACTTACAGTTCGAAAAGCCCACGTTTCTACTTTAAATGTTATTAATCTTTTGCATTCAGTCTCTTGCGTACCGACTGGAGTCTTCAATAACCCCTCCCCACGACGCCAAACGACATAAATAGAAGACATCGACACATTTCTGCAATCTGTAGTGCTATATGGCGGTACGAGTAACGCAGTGGTTAGCAGGCTTGTCTACATCTCGGAGGTCATCTGTTCCAGTCTCCTGTGAGGAGGGTATGGTTCTTGTTTGTTATTTCTCATTGACCTTGGCAAACAAATTGGCTCAGCATAAACACGGGTAGTTGCAAATTTAGAAGAATTAGTATGCTAACAAGGGAAATAATCTTACACATTTATTCGTATAGGACATTTATAGAAACTTTCACATTGATTTAGATTTGTAAAATTTAGAATTAAAGAAAATTAGACAACAAAGATCCCTTTTTTTTTTGGATAATCTAAAACAAGTCTGACCTTTTGTAAACTTGTGAGAATATTGAAACTGGATTTTGCTCGATGCGTAATTTATAACAGTAGTGTTTCATTCCTTGGTCTGGCCTACAATATCACCTACACATTTAAATTTGTTCATCTTCGATGTTTTGCTTAAAAAAAATTAATCTTTGGCAGGTACATGAATTGTACCTTATGCATAATAATATCGACTTGTAGATAAGACGAAGCCGGTCTCTCTGGCCGAGGAGTTACACCACTTTCTCCGTAATCCCGTTTATCACGCAGAGTCTCGTAGCGGGCGAAAACTGGAAGCGGTTCTACCCCCGCTGGTGTCTTGCGGGATAACTGAGGCGGCCGCTCAGAAATCAATAGCAAACTACTGAGCGTAATCTTGCCAAGAAATCAACAGGCAGCTGAAAGATGCTGCTGTTGACAGCGATGTACTGTAAAGGATATGCGGAAAAAAAAAAGATAAGATGAAAGTGCAGTCATAGGGACGTGGAATTCATGGGGCAGCTCTGGCCCATGATGAACCTTGAGCCCTAAAACATAAAGTTAACATATTAGGTGTATTTCAAATCTACCGGAGTTATATTGACCATACCACCCAACCATTGGCCATGGGTCTAAAATATGCGACTAGCGCCATCTACCAGCGAAACCTCGTGGCATGAACAAGGGCCATTTACTCTAGTTACTTTATTGCGTTTTAAAAGTAAATGGCCATGAATTATGTCCATATTCCATGGTTGTTGGCTCAGGTTGATGATGATAATCATCAAGTGCCCTGCCAGATGGCGTGGGCGCTCATGTCCCTCCACAGATCTCTATCGTTATTGTTGTGGATCAACTTTGCTGATAATAATCCTTCATGCAACCATCTCAATCCATCAAGCATGATTTCTATTGGTCGGCCTCTGCCTCTCTTCCCCTCGATCTTTCCAGTAGTCACTTTATTATCCAATGCCTCACATCTAATCAAATTACCGTAAAAGTTTTTCTCTTTTTATTGCTGAATATAATCTTCTAGTTTCATTAGCATGTTTCAGGCAATCGTCGTTAGTTACTCTGGCTGTGTTTTAATTGTTTAATTCATTCATTAGCACCTTCCCTTCTTGTGCTTCAAAACGGCATAATAACTACAACCCATGGCGGTAGCGACTGTGACTGATAAGGTCAATTCGCGCTGTAAATGTTCGTTCACAGTAGATGCATGTGAAAACATGGTCATTTCCAACATCATGCCCCATCTTCTGTCTCACACGTGTGTGACTTATCTGCAATCATTTTCTCCTTTGTCTTTATTCCATTTTTGATAGTGGCCCTCCATGCAACACGTCCAGCGGCGACTTGCTCCAAATGTGAATTATCAATGCCTGTATCAATCATGTCCCGCTTACACACATCTTTCTATCGTAGTAGAGGCCGACCCTGAGATCTCCTAACTATCTGTAATTCACCAAAAAAGAAGTCCTTTGTTATTTTACCATCATCCATCCTCCTATCATGTCCTATCCATCTAAGTCTACGAAGACTGAGCATGGAACACACCGTCACACAACCTGAACTTTCCAATACTTCAGTATTTGTGATTGTGTCTTGCCACTTAATACCAAGAATTCTTCGCAGAAACCGCATACGAAAACTGTTTAAACGTGTCTCTTGGTGTGAGTAAGTTGACCAGGTTTCACTGCCATAAAGAAGAGTATTTAGCGCCACAGGCTTGATAGACAAGGACTTTTGTTTTGGCAGTAAGCTTCCTGTTCTCCCAGACTCTTTTTTGTTACCTGTTCGTTGTTGTTGCTGCATTACCAATCCTGATGTTGATTTCCTGATCTAGTGATAATTTGCTATTTACCTTTGATCCTAGATATGTCAAATGGTCTACTATCTCCAGTTCGGCGTCGTCAATAAAGATTGATGGTACCCCGTGTGCACCTTGTGACATAATATGTGTCTTCTTATTTTTAATTGTTAAACCAAATTCAGCACAGCCATTGGAGAATGCAGATAGTAGACGTTGTAATTCTTACTCAGAGTGGGTGGTAATTGCAGCATCATCTGCAAAAAGCAACTCTCTGATCAGAACCCTTAATTGTAACAGCTTAAGTATTATTCATTTATTCATTTCATGTGATAAACAACTCTACAGTATGCGACTGACAAGATGCAGCGACATTTATACCAGGCAATAAATCGTGCAGCATATTGTTTGTGGCTTCTGTGTTTACATTCACACTGTTGTGGACGTGGAGTTATATTTCGATAATATATAGCTTTGGCGTGGATCATCTTCTGGTTATAATCCATCCGTTAGTGATCATGTATATCAACAGACTTCGGCCACGGATTTCTGATTCTGATGTTTTACCATGCCATGATGTCAAACTGTCCAGCAACTTCTCTCTTTGTCTGCACTGTCTCTCCTTACCACCAATTTTCCCTTGGTTCCTCCTTGTTGAAGCTTTCGTCTTCTCATGACATGCCTAAAGAATGTGGCATGGTCTCTTCTGATGCTAGGAACAAGTTAATGTGTGAGTTCTTTCAAGATATCTACATTACTCTTTCTATCCGTCCACAGTGTTCTAATCAACTTTCTATAACATCACATCTCTACACCTGCCATATAACTCCTCACTTGTAGGCAAAATGTCCATGACTCGTTTCTGTACGCCAAGACTGGCTCGATATAGCATTTAAGAACTCATTTCTTCCTTTCGATTGACAAAGATAAAATGCAGATAATCTGATGTGGATAGTAAGAACTTAAACACCTTGACGTGAGTTGAAAGTGCTTATTAAGGAATAAAACAGTGAATATACGGGAGGTGATCAGACAGTAATGCATCATAATTTTGCTTGAGGAAACTATTTATTCAAATTGAATGAAATTAACAAAAATTATACGTGACCATTTCCTCTACACATACTATTTTTCTACATAGTCCCCGCCAAATCGTATGGCCTTACGCCAGCGCAACACAACGGCATGCATGCCTTGACTGTACCAGTGTAAAAACAAGTAGTAGCGATTGCTAGTGCTTTTAGTGAGACTTATGTGGCCTATGTTGGAAATCAATGCCATCAAACGAAAAAAAAAATATCACGTACATGATTTTCGGTATTCGACATAAACACAGATTAGGGTCATGTCAGGAGACATGACCTACATTTATAATAGAAAACTGTTTAGTACAGTGTTTCCCAACGTGGGGCCTGTGCCCCACAGGGGGGCAATTCGATTGTTAAGGGGGGCAATTAGAAAATGGACTCGTCCAGAGTTTAAGTTAACTGTATGGCGACTCTCAGTCACTACACGAGCTGGGTAAACGTCCAGTATAAGTAACTTCTGTCCGCCATGTTAGTAGCCGTGATTTCATTGTTAGACTTTAGAATTGAACTACTGGTTATACTGGGCCGGCACTAAGCCGTGAAGTTAAAACCGCAACTAACTAACTAACATATGGATCATCGCCGATCGTGTGGAGTTTGTGCACTGTCCTGAGATTATCGTCGTGTGATCGCAAAATTTTTTTGCGGTGGGGTAAATGTGCCATACATATTTAAATATGCATTTTTAGTCTACTTTTACTCCAGTTAATATTATTTGCTTTTAGTTTTTAATTGATTTTATATTTATTTATTTCGACCCACAGTGAAATGAGTGGTGGAAGCAAGAAAAAAAATTCGTTAGTATTCGGAGGAATATTTAAAATTTGGTTTCATACCCGCTGTCCATGATGAACGGTCACCTTTTTGTCTTTGATGCCAACAATGCTTTACCAACGAATCAATTAATCGAGGTCGTCTTGAGGCACATTTGAAGGCGAAACATAATGCTCATATTAATTCAGATTTGAATTACTTTCAAACTTTAAAGAACAATTTTGAAAAAAAAACAACCCCATTAAAGTCTCTATTTACTGCTCATAATGCAATTATCAATCGTATTCTTGAGGCAAGTTATCAAAATTCATTACTCATTGTTAAATCTGGGATAAGTCATACTATAGAGGAATTTAATCAAAGCATTAATGTCAGCATTTCTTAACACGGTTCTGGAAAAAGATGACAAAGACGTTAATGCTATGCTATTAAATAACAATATTGTTAGCAGAAGAATAGACGAAATGAGTGAGGATATTGAAATACAGCTTGTTGAAAAGATGAAAACAAGAAAGTTCTCGGTGCAAATGGATGAAACAACTTTGAGAGACAGTGAGGCCGTACTTACAATTTAGGTAAGATATATTGATAAAGGTGATTTTGCTGAAGAAATGTTATTCTCTAAATCATTAGAAAGCACCACTACCTCCACAGATATATATATATATATATATATATATATATATATATATATATATATATATATATATATATATATATATATATATATATATATATATATATATATATCTGTGGAGGTAGTGGTGCTTTCTATCAATGCTATTAAAGTTAGTGCCAAATGTGAACGTCTCTACAAGTTATTTTGTGAAGAACAAAATGAAGACCATTTAAGACTTATGCTTCACACTGAAGTAAGATGGCTCTCGAAAGGGAACTGCTTGAAAAGATTTATGGAACTATTTTACATTCTTAGTGATGTTTTAAGTTACAAACCTGAAATGAAAAATCTGTTAACCGTCAATGGTAAGGCATTTGTGAGTTATTTAGCCTATATCTTTAAAAAAAACTAAATATATTAAATAAACAACTACAAGGAACAAATAAAACTCTCGTCGATGCAAAAGTGAAGATATTTGGTTTCATTACCTTTATTGAATTATGTCAGACATATACTTACAACAAGAATTTTGAAAACTTTCATTGGCTCCAAAAATGTGAAGTGACTGATACTGCTATAAATGTTATTGTCGATCATCTGAAAATGTTATGGGCTGATTTAAAAGAAAGATTTTCTGATTTGAAACAAAGTGATTTCCCATCTTGGATGATGCAGCCAATATTGGTGGATTTGTCTGATATTTCAAATATGCAATATCAAGAAGACCTCGCAGAAATGCAAAATGATGAGTCAATTAAAACTTTATTTAATATAAAATAAGCGATGGCATGTCTTTATGAGGAAACCAAAATAAAATGTCCAAATGCAACCAAATGTGCAAGAGAACTATTGTTACCGCTCCCATTTTAATATTTAGCTTAATTCGGATTTAGTGCCATGAATGATTTCCTGCTAAAAAAAACAAAAATCGGCTGGATATAACAAAATGGGAAGACTTGAGACTGAAGTTAACTAAATTGGAATCTGACGTAAAATATCTTTGCAGCAAGCATCAAGCACAAGGATCTCACTAAATATAAATAATAAAAGATTACTAATAATTAAAATAATATAGAAAAATCTTTCATTAAAATTATTTTGTACTTGAATTTCAGTTTTCCATTATATATTTTGAAAATGTACTTACTGTGTTTGCTCAATAATTTCCTAGTGATTCCTTCCTAAAACGTATCATTCAAGTTTCTTTAGTGAAAAAGTCAATATTTGAATATTAAAAATTATGTATATGTTGGGGGAAGTGGGGGGGGGGGATAAGAATTTTAGAAAGGCTTATGTGGGGCATAGCACGAAAAAGGTTGGGAAACACTGATCTAGACCAAAAAGCAGCGGTTAGAATAGATGGCGAGACATCAAGTTGGTTTGACATCAAACAAGGAATCCGCCAGGGATGTGTGCTGTCCCCCTATTTGTTTAACCTATACGCCGAAAATATAATGAGAAATGTAAGAGATGAAATAAACAGGGAGCTATTTGATGCCCTAAATATCGGCGGTCATGACATACCGGAGATTCGGTATGCTGATGATACAGTATCGCTATCCACAACACAGAATGGTATAGAAAACCTAATAGTCTCAAATATTGAAAAATCACAACTTATATCTTAACATAGCAGAAACAAAGATAATGCATACATATAAAACTAATATGGAAAAAGAAATATATGTTAATGAGGAAAAAATGGAGGTGGTGTAACATTTTGAGTCATTGATTACCAACAACCGTGACACAATGAAAGAAATTAAAAGGCGACTATCAATTGCTCTTCAAAGACTAAAACAACTGAATAAATTATGGAGTGGGACAGATATAACTACAAACATTAGATTTATAAGAGCATGCATCTTTCCCATTGCAACATACGCCTGTGAGACCTGGACACTTACTAAACAAGCTGAACAGCGCATCAATGCCTTTGAAAATAAATGTTATAGATGAGTTCTAAGAATATCTTGGATAGAGAAAAGAACAAATGCATCCATACTTCAAGAGCTGAATATTGAAGAAGGTTGGCTATTAAAGACGATAAAAAAAAACCCAGAAAATTGAAATATTTTGGTCACTTGAAACGTCACCAAAATTTGGAGAGAACAATAATGGAGGGATATATGCCTAGGAAGAGAGGATGAGGAAGGCCAAAGAGAAGATGGGTGCAGGATGTTACGGATGATCTCCAGATGGGTGTATCGGACGCTAGAAGTTTTCCGGAAAGATGTTATGTTAGCGAGGTTCTGCAAAGGATATGCTACTGAATGAATGAATGAATGAATATATATACATGTGTGTGTGTGTGTTTGTGTGTGTGTGTGTGTATGTGTGTGTGTGTGTCTGTGTCGTGTGTGTGAGTGTGTGTGTGTGACTTCCGATCCAACAAGGAGGATTTGCGGTTGAGCTGTTAAGGCCTCTAGAGAGTTTATGCTTGTGGCTACGATTTGCTTACGCATTGTTCTCATATTGGACTGATAGTGCATGGTTACGTGGCCAAGCTATTGAGTTAATTACATATTTAAGACAACATTGACAGATCTAGCAAATTGGTAGCGAATTAACTTGATCCCGGAAACATGCTCATCAATCATGGAGGAAATTGGAGGATATGTGATAGTCACGGGCACTGGAACTTCAATAACCGCATTCTTTCGGCATGTTATGAGAAGAGGAAAGCTGGCGAATGGTGGAACCAAGGGAACATTGGAGAGGAGGGAAGGCAGTGGAGACCAAAAGAGAAGATGCTGGACAGTTTGATACCGTGGCATGGGGGAACATCAGTATCACAAATCATTGCCAGAAGTCTGTTGATAGACATGATCACTAACGCCACGCTGCATGGATTATAACAGAGGAAGATCCACTCCAAAATTATATATTATCGAAATACAACTCAATGTCCACAACAATGTATTCCCTTGGCGAATTTAAATACAGAAGCCACAAACAATATGTTGCACGATTTATTGCCTGGCACAGTTCGCTACATCTCTTCAGGTGCATACTGCAGGGCTGTATATCATATGCAGATATTAAATGAATAACACGTAAGCTAGAACAATTAAAACACCTAGTCACAGGTATTGTTCAAATGTGGAACATCTGTTGTCCCAACGGTAATCTCTATGTCGTTAAAAGTTAAAGATAGAGTAGTCAGAGCAAGTAGCTAATCGATCTTGAGAGGAAGAGACATATACTTGTTGGTTACGATTTCAAGTTCACGACAATAGACCGAGAATCACTTTACAGAGACAATGTCTAAAGTCATCGATCATTAAGGTCTCTGATAAGAAAGGAAGCAATGGCAAACACCTTCTTTACAGATTATTACATTATGATGCGACAACTCATACAATTTTAGATCTTTATCTTAGACCCGGATGATTGTGTGAGGTGGCGAACGATGACTTCCCACGCCTATAGACATGGCACACATTGAGGATGACGCTGATGATTAGGACTGTGTGTATTGCAATATCACTCATCAAAACAGAAAGAATAAACGAATCAATTGTATACAGTGTATCGTCAGAAGTGTTGGAATAGAGAATTTAGAAGTATGTGGGGGAAACACAACATATTTGGCAAGAGAAGCAAATACAGACAGATATATCAATTAGGAATCCATGTAGGTCACTAAGCTGAGTTGAGTCAAGAATCGAAACCACATCACTCGGAGCATTCCCATATGCGCTCCGTCATAATCTGCAACAGTCAGTGAAGAGTCCCTATACACTTCAGCATTCTCTTTCATACGTTCAATGATAATGTCTTATTGCATAAGATACCTTTTATTTTCTGAAATGTAGCGTTTGCTTGCCCTATTCTGTTCTTAATCTGTGTTGTGCACCTTCCAACTGATGTTATAAATACCTGTGAATATTAAAAATTATCCACTTGGTTAAGCATTTTCCCCTATTGACATTTCACGTTTGGTGTCACCTTTTCCGTAGATATCACCATTGTAACTGTTTTCTTGAAATTCAAGGAGAGCTCTTTCTACGCACTATCTGTTACTACAATATCCAACAGTTGTTGTAGATATTTTGCATTATCCGTCACCAATACTGTGTCATCTGCATATAGTATATTGTTTATATTATATCCACCGATTATAATTTCTGGCTTCTCTTTTGATCTCTCTCATTATTACTTCGTTATGAAGAGAGAAGTGATCCTGTGACAAGACACTCCAAGTTTAATTTGTTCTTAACTGTCCTTTTTATTTCCAATTTTAATGGCTGCTACTTGAATTCAGTAAATAATAATAATAATAATAATAATAATAATAATAATAATAATAATAATAATAATAATATATCCTTTAATTGTTACATTCCGACGGAAAGACAAATTTGGGCTCTGTTTAATTTATTTCCCACAGGAGCGTTGACAACGCTGTTAGTAAGCATTTCAAGACAGAGGGATTTGTGGCCTCACGCTCAAACATGGAGGCTCGAGGTGTGAATGGATTTCTGAAAGTTAAAGACGCAATGTTTAAAATGCTGCATGTCTTTAGCAGAATGTTGCGAAAAATCCATAGGAGAAGGATACGAAAAAGAAGAAGCTAAAGATGATGATTAATCAAATGTCGAAAATAAATATTATCAAAAGAATCTGATTTGGATTCGTTGTGGTAAAGAATCACTGACATTGCACACATTGGTCTCCAGAACTGCTATTATTCGTCCCATAGATCACACGACGATAATCTCAGGACAGTGCACAAACTCCACACGATCGGCGATGATCCATATGTTAGTTAGTTAGTTGCGGTTTTAACTTCACGGCAATTAATCATCACACAATGCTCCGTTTTTGTGCCAGTGAATATCACAAACTTCTTTTCACTTTCCCATGTTAAAAATTGTACAGACTGCAGTCCCGACAAACCTATAAAAAATACTGGCATGCAATGCATAAGACCATTGCCAGAATCCAAACAAACCGCCCGCCACTAAAATAACAATTCATCGTTGATGGTAATGGCAGTCACCTGAAAACCAGGAATTACACTCACAATACTGCATAAGGAAAAACAAGCTAGTTCTGTAATCGCCGTCCGCCATTTTTCTGAACATGCAGTTAGCGATAAAAACCACTGCGGACATATGTAAAACATTTGACATGAATTTACAGCTCACAATGCTGCACTTACCTCAGAAGCTGGGCGACGAAACAGTTCAAAATGAGGCAAATACGTAAGCAAACCGTAGCCAGAAGCAAACACACCCCAGAGGCTTTAACAGTTAAACAGCCTATCCGCCATGTTGGACCAGATATGGCTACGACAGAATTACACAGGCTTGAAATAATCTTTTATAGGTGAATTTTCTAAATCTGAAATTGTACCTTGGCGGCGGCCTTATCGGCCAGCTAATTTCGGTATCTAACTGTTGCAGAATTTTTAATGTGCGCAACAAGCATCGGGTGATCCAAGTTTTTCACCGGATCAAAGACATGATCAGGGAAGAGTGTACATTACCTTCCATCTTTCCATCATGTGCCATGTCAATAAGCGGTCATTTTTTGCTATCTCACTCGATCACCAGAGTCGTGGATTAGCTCCGTGTTCCTGTCTCGACGATGCCACTTGGCAAATCCATCCAGGTATTTACTTCTCGGTCTTCCCCTTGGTCTCTTCCCTTCAATCTTGCCAGTCGTCACCAAGTTCTCCGAGTCATTTCTTCTCATAACATGCCCAAAAATGTTGATTGTCTACATCTAATGACTCTAATCAGTTTACGATCTTCATTTGTTTATTGAAGGACTTGTTCATTGGTTTTTCTGTCTGTCAATTTACATTACCTTACGTTTGAAATAATAAAAAAAAACGGTCGGCGTTGCTGAGAGGTTAAAGTGTCGCTTCTGACTGCGGTGTGGTGGTTTTGTTTCCCGAAGCCGGTCATTTGGACTTAAATGTTGACTTTTACCCTTGAATTGGGGACGTAAACTGCAAGTACCTCTACAGTCGGATAATTGGTTGGCCTGATGGCGAGTAACACTGGTAATTGGGAAAGCTAATAAAAGCAAACCTCAGTTCAGATCACACACTAGTTGTAGCAACTGCTGGTAGTGGTAGGAAGACGTGTGTGAGCAATGCACGAGTTCAAGGCCACAAATAATCATCCGCACTGAACGCAAAATTTATTTTAAAAAAATAGAGCACACACACACACACACACACACACCCCTCACACACACACACACACACACACACACTACTACACATACGTCCACACACACACACAAATACACAAACACACACTACTACACATACGTCCACACACACACACAAATACACAAACACACACACACACACTACTACACGTACGTCCACACACACAAATACACAAACACACACACACACAAACACACACTCACGCGCGCAGTTCGGTAATCTGCATATACACAGGCAAGGCTTACTCCAGGAGACATCGTCTATATTTAGAAGCAATAGATGTTTAGTATATTGTCCTTGAACACAATCTGCATCAAGAAACTCACTATACATTGTCAACTTCAGAAACATTCACACTTGTCTCTTTACTTCCTTCTTTGGTAGATGATGTTTACTTTCATCCGTTGTTTAATACTTTACATTGTTATTTTATCTCTTTTACATATTTACATTTTTGAGACCTATAGTGCTATGAGCTGTCAGGTCTAAGATATGGCCGAACTATAGTATAACAATAGACGGTACTACCTGCTTTCTGTTAGCGCCGAATACTGGGAGGCTCTCACCAAACCCGACACCACACATTGTGCCATCGGTCTCGGGCGGAGCTGCACAATAACAAGGGTACAGCCCTATCCTAGTGTGAGGAAATGCAACCTAAAGACTAAATGTCATGGCAGGACAAGCCAGGTCCTAATCCTTGGTCGGCAATTGGGCTAGGATCGAGACTCCGACAGACGGACATTTAGAGTAGTGCTTTGCTGATCTGGCAGCTTCTGCAGCTTGCCTTTTCCCAGACGTATTGGTGTTACTTTTCCTCTGGAGTAAAATAGGCAGGCCAAGAGAGGGATCATACTTCATGTGCAACACATGGTCTCTACAATTTAGCCCAGACTTTGTGCTACGGAGTGGTACAACATTGGCTACCTTTATGGTTTGTTGTTGTTGTGCCTTGTTAGAAGCAACATACAACAAAGTACAAGTATCATCTGTCAAGACGGTAAGGTGCCAGTGAGAGTGAGAGTGCTGTAAGGATGGGTGGGTGGGGGTCTAAGTAACGCAGTAGTTAACATGCTTGTCTGCCGGCTCGGTGGTCATAGGTTGAAATCTCTTTTGAGGCAGGAATTTTTTTTTTCCCTCAATGTCTTGGGTTCCAAGATCTCCCCAGCCTAAAAATGGATGTCTGAAAATTTAGAAGAATAAGTATGCAAACAGCCGGCTCCCTGGCTGAGGGGTTAGCAGCTTTCTCCGTAATCCCGAATACTCTCATGGTTGACGTGAGTGCACGAGAACTGGAAGCGGTTCGAGTCGCACCAGTGACTTATGAGAGTATGGAGCCGGTTGCTCAGAAAGTCGTGGCGTGCTGATGAGCGTAATCTAGCCTAGGAATCAACATACAGCTGAAAGATGCTGGTGTTGACCGCAATATCCTGAAACAGGATGGAAACGAGGAAAAAAAAAAGTATGCAAACAAGGGAAATAATATTACATGGTTATCGGTATGGGCCATTTATAGAACCTTTAGGTTTCTGTAATGAACTATTGTCCCCCTGGCCAAGGAGTTAACGACATTGTTCGTAATCCCGAATATCCACGTGGGGAAATCAGCAGCTGCGAGAATCGGCAGAGGTTCGCGCCGAACTGGTAACTTACCGGTATGTGAGCCGGACGTTCAGATAGCAATGGCAAACTACTGAACGTATAACTTGCCTAGTACATCAACAGCAGCTGAAAAAATGCTGGTGTTGACTGCTACGTCCTGTAAGGGATATGCAACATTAAAAAAAAAAACTATTTGTGTGTGTGTGTGTGTGTGTTTTTATTTTTTTTAAAGAACACAAAGTTGCATATTTGATTAAATTAAAACAAGTCGGATCAGTAAACTTTGCGGTCTAACGAAACTAAGTTTGCTCGAAAAGTTAATTTATTACAACATTTTATTTCATCTTCTAAACTCTGACCGGCAAGTGGTTTCTAGGGAGTAATTTTAAATGTCTCAAGCAGTAAAATATAAAGTGTAGTATAAGTCTGTCGGCTTCGTGGCTTAGAGGTTATGACTTTTCTCCATAATCTCGTATACTCTCGTCGGTGACGTGATGACGGTGAGAATCAGCAGTGGTTCCAATCACATCGGTAACTTACGGGGTATGTGAGCCGGTTGCTCAGAAAGCAATGGCAAACTACTGAGCGTAATCTTGCCAAGAAATCAACATACAGCTGAAAGATGCTGGTGTTGACAGCGATGTCCTGTAAAGGATATGTTTAAAAAAAAGTATAAGTCTGCCGGCGTTTTATTGATCAGTTCGTTGGCGATTGGTCTAAAATATGGAGATGACACCGTATACCTTCGGCACCTGGTCTAGGATCGAAACTCCGACAGACGGACAGTTAGATCATTGCTTTGCTCATCTGGCAGCTTATCATCTCTCTCTCTCTCTCTCTCTCTCTCTCTCTCTCTCTCTCTCTCTCTCTCTCTCTCTCTCTCTCTCTCTCTCTCTCTCTCTCTCTGTCCATCCCTCACATTTCTGTCGATGGTACATAACCGTGTATGATGTTGAGATCAAAAGGTCAGCCATTTAACTTTACCAGTAATATTCTGTCTGGCACAGTCCAATATCCTTTCTTAGATTTTGATTTCTCCAGATCCATAATAAGTTCTACACCTGGCTGTAGTTTCTCTTCACCAGAATAGATAACGTTATATTCTTCGGATGTTATCATGCGTATTCCTTTCCATATAGACTCACGTATACCTAAAATGTAAACATTCAGTCTTCCAATTTCTTGCTTGATATTATACAATTTGGAATCCTCACTTACAGTTCGAAAAGCCCACGTTTCTACTTTAAATGTTATTAATCTTTTGCATTCAGTCTCTTGCGTACTGACTGGAGTCTTCAATAACCCCTCCCCACGACGCCAAACGACATAAATGGAAGACATCGACACAAGTCTGCAATCTGTATTGCTATATGGCGGTACGATTAACGCAGTGGTTAGCAGGCTTGTCTACATCTCGGATGTCATCTGTTCCAGTCTCCTGTGAGGTGGGTATGGTTCTTGTTTGTTATTTCTCATTGACCCGGGCACACAGATTGACCCAGCATATACACGGGTAGTTGCAAATTTAGAAGAATTAGTATGCTAACAAGGGAAATAATCTTACACATTTATTCGTATATGGCATTTATAGAAACTTTCACATTGATTTAGATTGGTAAAATTTAGATGTAAAAGAAAACTAGACAAAGATCCCCTTTTTTTGGTTAATCTAAAACAAGTCTGAGCTTCTGTAAACTTGTGAGAATATTGAAACTGGATTTTGCTCAACACGTAATTTATAACAGTAATGTTTCATTCCTTAGTCTGGCATACAATCACACCTACACATTTAAATTTGTTATTCTCGCAGCTTCGCTTTAGTTTAAAATAAATCTTTGGTAGAAGTACCATTGTTAATACATATATAATTCCAAAAATACTATATCTGTGCACAATCCTAGATCCCCCACGTCAAACTGTCACAAACATAAACAAAGAGATTAGACGCTTTGTGTTTGGCAGCACCATCTACAGTATCAAACATACTACACTCATGCAAGACAAAAAAGATGGAGGTATCGCCCTCCAAGACATAACAACCAAAGTACAAGCACTTAGGATCAAACACGTAGGTGAAATCCTACAACACCCAGAAAAACACCCTTTAGCACACTATTACATTGGAATTAGGCTATCTTCTTTAAAACCTATTAGGAATACATCCTCACATTATTTTGGCACTCTCCCAATGTTCTACAAAACATGTATTTCAGCCATTAAAGGACATGAAAAATTACTACACAAGAAAACACATACAATCTACAGGCATTTAGTTAAATTACAAGCAACTCCGGTACATCTCAGAATTAAAAGAGGACATAGATATTTCATAAAAGATTATACCGAAATTTTCTCAAATATTCACATCAAGCAGATTACTCCAAAAGCAAGGGAAATTACATATAGGCTTGTTTACAGCATGACCCCAACAACAGAGAGAACAGCAAAAATAACTAAACAAATACTACAGTGTCAGCTTTGTAGACGGAACGTCCAAGAATCAGAAGAGCACATCTATTACGAATGCAACACAATCATGCCAACAAGAAACCTCCTACAAAACATCCTAAACACTCATTTGAAACAAAGAACAGATGTTTACAAAACAATCATGATAAATTTCATTCCTTACTCCACACAAGACACCCACACAAAGCTACTTGTTCTATTGGCAGAGTACAGAAATCTTATATGGACATTAAGAAACAAAGCACAATACAATTACAGAACAATCAACAAAGAAATTGTCCAACAACTTTATCAACAAAAAGTCGCAAACATTCTACTCTTAGCCCCACAAGCGCAAATCTCGTAAAATATTTGGCTGAAGACAGCACATATTACAGTAGAAGCAAATAACATGTTTTAAATAAAGGATACTACAACTGTAAATGTATTTATTGATGGTATTAATAATCTTACAATTATATTATTATTACTATTAATACTATTATTATTACTGCTACTATTATTATTAATTTTCCCATTATTATATTTGAATGTGCAACATGAAATATATTGTAGATGGGTGTCTGTGCCGTTGGCAGTAACATATGTATGCGTCTGTGTGTGGATGCAGGTGTGTGTGCGTGTGGTGCATGAATTTGCACGCGCATGTGTACGAGTGTGTGTGTGTGTGCGCGCACGCGCGCGTGCGTGCGTGTAGCAGTCTTTAAACCAAGTCGGTATCTTAAGTATTAAAATGATGGTATATGGTAATGATATGTTTCAAAAGAAAAATATGCACCACCATGTATAAACAAATTCGATGAGCTAAGGTGGCTTTTAGTGGCCAGGTATTAAGTCCTTCCCATTGTATATAAAACCCAGACACTATCACAATTTTGGGCCAATTATCTCCCTGGGGACAGACCATGGACCCTAATTGCTAGTAGTAAATCCCTGATTCTTGTCCCCCAAACAAAAGATATCATGGACTAGAGCGTCATCCTGAAATTTGTCATCAGGCAACAACACCAACGACCTTCGCCTCGGGAGCTTAGTGACCCAGAAATTACAAGGAAGCCACATTTTAATGGAAATGATAGTTTAAAGTTTATTGTCCAAGCGCGGGGCATTTAAATGTACTGCGGTCTCCAGAAAGCATGAGATTGTGTGTGCGTGTGTTTTGTGTGTGTGCTTGCGTGAGAGAGAGAGAGAGAGAGAGAGAGAGAGAGAGAGAGAGAGAGAGAGAGAGAGAGGAGAGGGAGAGATGGACAGGTGTTTCATGCATTCCGCTTGCGGAAGTGAAGTATATGCAAGGAATGCGTATCTACATGCACTATGCCACAAATGTCATATTATCATAACTGTATATATTTTTGTATATGTTTCATTCACAATGTCACACTTAACACTAACAAACGGCAACGCTCTGTAATATACACAAAGAAAAGAAACACACACTACAACTTGTAAATACACATTGCTTTGTATGAAATAAAAGTTGGAAAAAAAAAAAAAAATGTAAAAGGCCAAATTTTCTTAATCTCTTCTCGGCCTTATGGCTAAGGTCAAAGTGTAGTTCCTGCACTTGATCTTGCCAGGGGCCGGGATGATCACCAAACACAACCGGGAGGCGGGGACCAATGGGGCGGCTCTGGCCACTTAGGGAACCGTGAGCCCTTCTTTAAAACAAAAAAAAATCTTAATGATAAAATCTCCGCCGCGGAGCAAACACGGGAGGGGTTTCTGATCATCAGAACTGGTTCCCCTTCTCCGAATGTTTCTGCCCATTTACCTACTTAATATTCTCTAGGGGTGGACCGTCCGGGTCACGACTCCATGATTCTTCCTCCTGCTGTAAGAGATGTTCGGTCGATTTCGTTGTCCTTGTTTGTGCTTGGACCTAAGGCCTAGCCACTTTAGTAACTTTTTCTAAATTGCTTTTTAATTATATAACCTGCAGAGTTGGATATCTGCCGACCAAGTACCGCAACACCATCTCTGGGACTTTAGTGAGTGTAGAGACCACTTCCGACCAAGTACCGCAATAGCATCTCCATATTTATGAGCCCGAGTACAGATAGGCGGACTCAAGAGCAGGAAAGTACCATTTTCGAAGTAAACGTCACGTCTGCGATTGCGAATAACGCTAAGTATTATTCGAAATCCGATTGCAAATAACTCCTCCCCCCCAAAAAAAGTATGCAATCATAATACAAATGTTAGAGAATTGTGCTGCATTTGACGTCTGGGCTCTTATTGTATTTGCAAATATAAAGGAAACACAGACTGCACCTTGTAAATACACACTGTTTTGAAAGAAATAAAACTACATTAAACATAAGACATATATTTAAATACTAGTAAGGGACATAACAATATAATAGTATTTAAAGGGACATTACAAAAGTAGCATGAAAGTATTATGAGATTTAAATAATTCTAGTATTCATCTTAATCACTTATAAAACTGTCATAGATAAAAGCAACAGACATTGTAAATACTAGAATAAACACATTAAATTATCTTTCAAGTTTGTATAACAAAATAAAAAAAAAAATTAAAAAAAAAAATTTGGCTGGTGCATGAATTGTACCTTATGCATAATAATATCGCCTTGTAGATAAGAAGAAGCCGGTCTCTCTGGCCGAGGGGTTACACCACTTTCTCCGTAATTCCTTTTGTCACGCGGTTCTACCCCCGCTGGTGACTTGCGGGATAACAGAGCCGGCCGCTCAGAAAGCGATGGCTTTAAACATAAAGTCAACCTATTAGTTGTATTTCAAATCTACCGGAGTTATATTGACCATACCACCCAACCATTGACCATAGGTCTAAAATATGCGACTAGCGCCATCTACCAGCGAAACCTCGTGGCATGAACAAGGGTCCTTTACTCTAGTTACTTTATTGCGTTTTAAAAATAGATGTCCATGAATTATGTCCATATTCCATGGTTGTTGGCTCAGGTTGATGATGATAATCATCAAGTGCCCTGCCAGATGGCGTGGGCGCTCATGTCCCTCCACAGATCTCTATCGTTAATGTTGTGGATCAACTTTGCTGATAATAATCCTTCATAGCAACCATCTCAATCCATCAAGCATGATTTATATTGGTCGGCCTCTGCCTCTCTTCCCCTCGATCTTTCCATTCGTCGCTATATTATCCAATGCCTCTCATCTAATCAAATTATCGTGAACGTTTTTCTCTTGTTATTGCTGAATATAATGTTCTAGTTTCATTGGCACGTTTCAGGCAATCGTCGTTAGTTACTCTGGCAGTGTTTTAATTGTTTCATTCATTCATTAGCACCTTGCCGTCTTGTGCTTCAAAAAGGCATAATAACTATAACCAATGGCGGTACCGAATGTGACTGATAAGGTCAATTCGCGCTGTAAATGTTCGTTCACAGTAGATGCATGTGAAAACATGGTCATTTCCAACATCATGCCCCATCTTATGTCTCACACGTGTGTGACTTATCTGCAATCATTTTTTCCTTTGTCTTTACTCAATTTTTGATAGTTGCCCTCCATGCAACACGTTCAACGGCGACTTGCTCCCAATGTGCATTATCAATGCCTGTATCAATCATGTCCCGCTTACACACATCTTTGTATCATAGTAGAGGCCGACTCTGAGATCTCCTACCTATCTGTAATTCACCCAAAAAGATGTCCTTTGGTATTCTACTATCATCCATTCTCCTAAGATGTCCTATCCATCTAAGTCTACGAAGACTGAGCATAGAATACACCGTCACACAACCTGATCTTTCCAATACTTCAGTATTTGTGATTTTGTCTTGCCACTTAATACCAAGTATTCTTCGCAGACACCGCATATGAAAGCTGTTTAAACGTTTCTCTTGGTGTGAGTAAATTTCACTGCCATAAAGAAGAGTACTAAGGACACAGGCTTGATAGACAAGGGCTATATATATACACATATATAATCCCTCCCCACGAAGCCTAAACGCATAAGTGGAAGACAACAACAACAACACATTTCTGAAATCTGTAGTGCTATATTGCGGTAGGGGTACCGTAGTGGTTAATACGCTTGTCTGCGGCTCGGTGGGGAGGTTGGGGGGGGGTGGAATCTGTTCGAGTCTTATTTGAGGCGATGATTTCTTTCTTTTCTTTCTTTCTTTCTTTCTTTTTTTTGTTTTTAAATCATTGATCTGTTTACCAAGATTCAACCATCATACACATGGATATGTGCAACTATAGATGAAATGTTAAACCAACAGGGGAAATAATATTACATCTTTGCTCATGTTGGATATTTATTAAATCCTTTACTTTAATCTAGTTTCTAAAGCAATTATTTGAATGGATAAATTAGAAAACAAAGAGTAATTTTTGATTACGCTAAAAAAAGTCAGATCTTCAGTAAACTTTTGAGACTACCGAAAATTGATTGTACTCGAATAGTAATTTTAACAACATTTTATTATCTTCATCTAACGTACAATAATTGTAACCTACATATTAATAACAGTAGGAAACTTCCGGTTTCAAGATGGCGACGGACGGTCGTGTTGTTTTGTGTTCGCTAACTTTTTCGCGTAGGGGATGGATTTATTCATCTCTTGCGTGTAATTGGTGTGCCAGGATGTAAAACCAGGAGTTTCTACTCAAGATCTGCGCGGGTGTTACGGAGTTCGTGCATCGAGCGAAGCTATCCTTGAGTGAATTTTCAGTAGCGTGTGTGGTTCTCCGCAGTCTGTGTTTACGTTTTTTCAACATGGCGGAAGAACGTGTTTTTCTTCGGAGCGGTCAGCAGTCAACATAACGAAGCGGCGTGGTAGCCGCGCAGGGACAAAGAAACAAGGTAAGCGCGGTGGTTTGAGACGCTTTAGACTCAAGTGTCACCGTCTAGGACTCAGGAACATCCGTATTCTATATTGGAACTGTGCCAGTGTAAAACAACGGGGCTCTATTTTATAAACCCTAGTTTACAGGAACGACATTGTAGCACTCCAGGAGACGAGACTGGGCGATCAGCTACTCCGAATTGCCGGCTTCAAATGTTTCTACAACAGACGACATCTGGGAACGGCGATTCTCGTTCACGACAGCATGGTGGCGTCAGAGCTAGACATATCCAGTTGGGACAGTGACGATATACAAATACAGGCGTTGAGAGTTCATTCCAATATACCATTCGTGTTGGTTAATGTTTATACCCGCAATGCGAGTATGGACGCCCAGAAGTGGCAGTGCTTAAGTGGCATATTAGGCCACGAGAGAAATGTTATTTTCTGTGGTGACTTCAACGCTAAAGGCAGATCATGGGGAAACACTTCCTCCAATACACAAGGGGAGGAGCTAGAGACTGCACTGGAAACCATCGACCTGGTTTGTATCAACAGTGGCTGTGTCACCAGGACAGCAAGCCGTCCAGGCGATGAGGACAGTGCTATTGATCTGGCGCTAGTTTCACCTTCACTCACTACAGTGTGTAGATGGGGTGTCCTAGGACACCATGGCAGCGACCACCACCCTTGCAGCATATTGGTGGAGAAAGGCAGAACCAGGCAGCACAAGCTAAAGGTAAAGACGTTCCAGTATGACACTACAGGGCAAGATGTGGTGAGTAAAATAAGACGTGACAAGCGCAGAACGTTTCAGGGCAGGAAAAAAAAGCTGGGAGCAGCCACCGTGGTGGAGTTTCGAGGTGGAGAAGGCTTGGGTGGATAAGCGTAGTGCTGTAAGGAGATGGCAAAATGCCAAGAAGAACAGAGCTGTCATCCTAGTCCCTGCTTGCACTTAGAAAGAGAGATGCACACAAAAGTAAGCTATTTCAAAAAACTGGTCAAGGTGGTTAAAAGCGAAAAATGGGCAGAGGTGTGTCAAAGAGTAAGCACAGACAAGTCACTGAAATTGTTCTGGCGACTACATAAAAGCATGAGTGGTGTAGTCAAGAATAAGAGCACTTCAGACTTCCAAGGTGCTGACCTCACCTGGCAGAGGACTGACGAGGACAAGGGCAAAGCCCTCTTTGAACGCTACCTTGAGCAGGGCAACCAGACAGACATGGGAGGCCGAAATCTGGCCAAGGAGGTCACCTCAGACAGATGCAAGGCCCAGAACACTTCAGAGGAAGACACAGTGACAGTGAAAGAAATCAAGGCTGTGCTTCGACGATCAAATAACAGTGCTCCAGGTCCTGATGGCATAAGATACAAAGACATAAATAGGTGTACCGACAATGAGCTAGAGAAACTAGCAGACATGTACAACAACAGTATAGGGAGTGCTAGCATCAAGGAGGAATGGTTACACAGCTATCTGATTCCCTTGCCGAAGCCTGACAAAGACCACAAAAAAATTCAGGGATATGGAATTATAACCATGCAGAATACAATAGGCAAGCTGCTGGAGAAGGTAATTGCCAGGAAAATATCAAGCCAACTAGAGAGGCAAGGTGTTTTCCCACCTACCCTGGGTGGGTACCGTCCAAAAAGAGAAACCTGGACCAATGCAGCAGTCTTTGCCCATGATGTCTATGAAGGTTTCCACTCAGGCACTGAAACCGTTGCTGCAGCGATTGATCTTGAGGACGCATACAACAGAGTACCACTGGATTTTTTAATGTTTCAGCTTCTTGAACTAAACGTAAGTCCATTCCTCCTTAGTTGGATCGCTGCAGCCCTCTACCAACGGAAAGTAGTTTTTAGATGTGGCAGTTGGACTTCGGAACCAACAACAATATATCCTGGCCTACCACAGGGATCACCATTATCTCCGGTACTGTTCAACGCCTACACAGTGAGAATCACCAGTGAGCAGATCACTGGACCTGGCAGGACATTGTCGTATGCCGATGATGTTTTAGTGTATCGTCAGGGTAAGGATAGAGAGGAGGTTGCTGTGGAACTACAAACCGAACTCAATCGCATAAGTACTTGGTGTGATGAAGCTGGGGCAATGGTCAACCCAACAAAGGCAACAGTGACTTGGTTCTCGTTGAATAATCATATTGTCAACAACCCAACACCAACTGTAATGCTGTGTTCAGAGACGGTGGAAAGAACGCAGGCAATGAAGTTACCTGGGGATACGGTTTGATCGAAGCCTTGCTTATAATGTGCACATAGACCAGGTGATAACAAAGGCCAAGCGGGGTTTGGCAGCGATGCGGGTGATGGCGGCAGCAAACTGTGAGCAGCGCCATCTATGTCTTCTGTACGAGGGGCTGGTCATGTCTGTTTTGGAGTATGCAATGGCAATCCTGACTCTCAGCCATAAGCAGATAGAAAGGATGGAAAGGATACAGAATGAAGCTATGCGCATTATTCTTGGATGTACAAGAGATACAGCATGCAGGGCGATGCGCTACCTTCTTGATTTTCCAACCATTGAAGAGAGAATACAAGTTTGCAGGGCACGCGCCTACCTCAGAATTAACGCAAACACACAACATCCACTGCATAGTGAAATTAGGAAGGTGAAGGGCAGCAGGTTAAAAAGAGGACGGTCGTGGATGGGTCAAGCCGAAGACATTCTTCAACAGGTGTGTTCACTTGAGGACTTAGAACCTGGCGAGGAGTGAGTGCAAGTGCCAACAGACTTCTGCACATCCTTTTCAGTTTGCATCCAACTAGATAGAAAATGCAAACAAGAAAATCCGGCTGCTGTTGAGGCTGAAGTACAAGCGTTGATTTTCGAGAATTCGCTAGACGGTGACGCGGTCATCTACACAGATGGGTCGGTCGTCCGACATGTGAGAAGCTCATGGGCCTTTACAGCTCGGGCCGGAGGGAGAATTGTGAAGGAGGACTCTGGTGCTTTCACTGAAACCACAAGTAGCCTGACCATGGAAGTCATGGCAGTAAGTAAAGCAATAACATGGCTCGAGACACAGACATTCACTAGGGCTTGTTTCCTTAGCGACTCAATGAACATGATCAAGAGGATAGAGGAGGGGTCGATCCGAAGAGAATGGCTGCTGCCTCTGAAGCGGTCTCGGCTGGCAAAGATTAGTTTCATCTTCGTGCCAGGTCATGCGGGAGTACAAGGAAATGAGCGGGCTGACAAGCTCGCAGGTGAGGCTACTGTGGAGGGCGGACGCGCCATGGACCATGCTGACATTCTGAATGCTCTACGAGAAGTGAGACTTTTGCGAGAACCAAGTGATGACTGTGAATCTACAACAATGGCCAGACTGCAGGAGCAGCAAATTAAAAGAGGGGTGGCCAAACAAGAACACTACGCAGGAAGCCAAAGAAGATTGATAAACCAACACAGAACTGGCGTCGTTAGCCTCTACACGCTGCGGGATTTGCTGAGGAGGGGATCCGAGCACTTATGGACTGAATGGTTCGATGTGCAACGAGGATGATCTGTCGACTAACTAATTAACTAACTAACTTACCGGCTTTCAAGCCCTAAATGAATATTTGGCTGGTACATTAGTTGTACCGTATGTATTATAATATCGCTTGTCAGCCTTTTGGCTAGGATTAAAGAGAAGTCATATGCACTTTGGTCCAGTCTTGGCCACTAGCAGAGGCGGCCATCAAAACGACCCCAGGGACGTGGAACCTCTAGGGCATTTCTGTACCCCTGCTAAACATTGAGCCCTAATAAAGAAAATAAACATTAGGTGTATTTTAAGTCTACAGGAGTTATATTAACCACATCACCCATCAATTTGCGATGAGTCTATATTATGGCGTAGCACCATATCCCCTTGATTGTTCATGGCATGAGCGAGAACACTTTATCCTAGTTACTTTATTGCGTTTACAAAATAAATGCGCATGCATTCAGTTCATATAAAAGAGTCGTTGGCTCGGGTGGTGATAATGATCATCAAGTGCCCTGCCCTGCTATCGTAGGCGCTCCACCGATTTCGGTCACTGGTGTTCTGTATCAACTCTGCTGGTGATATACCCCAGTGCCACCGTCTCAAACCGTCCAGCATAATGTCTCTTGGTCGGCTTCTGCCTCTCTTCCTCTCGATCTTTCCAATCGTCACAATGTTCTCCAATGCCTCTCTTCTCATCAAATGATCGAATAAAGTTTGTCTCTTTCTTATTGTTGTATATAATGTTCTAGTTTCATTAGCCTCTTTCAGGCAACCGTCGTTAGTTTCTCTGGCAGTCCATGGAATTTGTCTCAGAAAACACATCTCTGTTTCCCCCAAGTTCCGTGAAGTCCCGGATTTTGCGCTTGAAAAGCGACGGTCGGAAGAGCGGTGCGGGGGAGGGGGGGGGGGGGGGGTGGGCTCTATTTAAATTTTAAATTAATGTATTTTTTAAATTCATCAAGATCCAGTTTCTGCCTCCCAACACTACTCCGGTTCTCTAACCTATGGACCAGCAGGTTATTTCTAACTTTAAGAAGCTCTAAGCCAGGGGTGACCAACACGAGGCCCGCGGGCCGCATGCGGCCCACCGGTAGTTATGTTGCGGCCCGCGAAGTGGGAAACGATGATGTGGTCGAAGCTGTAGCACGCTTGCTTGTTTACTTTAATTTTAAAAAAAAAACAAATTAGGTGCGTGGGCCGGCAGGAAATGTTATTTCCGAAATTTGGCCAGCCTGCTGAAAAGGTTGGCCACCTCTGCTCTAAGCGCTCTTCAAGTGTTGTTTTGAGGTGAATGAAGGGACCAGTCTCACTCTCAGAGAGTTTTGGAAATATCACTTCCACATCGTTGCCTGCCTCAAGATGATCGACAAGGCGTGGGAAAGGGTTACCAAGAGAACCCTCACTTCTGCTTGGAAGAAGCTTTGGCCGGAGAGCGTTGTCGAATGTGACTTTGAGGGGTTTGAGACAATTACTGTGGAGCCTCTAGTCAACGAGATTGTGTCTTTGGCCAATATCATGAGACTGGAGGTGGATAACAAAAATATCGATGAGCTTGTGGAAGAGCATAACAAAGAGCTGACCACCGAAGAGCTTATGGAATTACATTGTGTTTCACAGCAAGAAGTTGTGGAGGAGAGTTTGTCCGAGAAGGAGGAGGAGGAGAAGGTAACAGCAAACCAACAATCTTCTGGTGCAATAAGAGAACTGCTGAAAGCATGGGAAACTGTTGCATCTATCACAGTGTCAATATAGCCTAGCCGTAGATCGATAGTGGTTGACATCACTACAGATGACAAACTCCGCGTTGTAATGTATAAAAGGTTTATTGGTTCAATCCATTACAATTTCATGCTGCCGATGTACATGCAGACATATTTGTTTTCCCTTCATGGCTGAATCCCCAGTGACGTGTGTGCAACCCCTGGATACTTAAACCCATTTGTGCTCACACGTTTCAATAACTATGATTTCCCCATTAGTTAATGAATGCGCAGCATTCATTAACTCTCTACTACTAAGCTAACTCCCTTACTGTTATATACCTCCCCTTCTTCAAGAAGACTTTTTCTCTGGAAAAGTCTCAACCCCAACCCTTAAACACTTAACTCTACTGAAATATTTCTTCTTCTATACCGATTCTACCCAACAATCCCTCAACATATATTTCAATATTTCTATTTGTGACTCTCCCTCATAGCAACCCACTATGAACCTCTTCTTCGTTTCTGACCCTTCATAACATATATTAGTTACATATATCCTATCATCAAAATAACTCTTGTATAGGTATCTATTATACCTCAATAACATTTAACACATATATATAATAATCATAACTCATATGGGTACCTTTTTGAAATACTTCTTCTTCTTCTCTTCATAAGCAATCCGCTTAAACCCTCTTATCACGATCTCAAAAATTCAAAACGCCGTACTCTTTTGATACCAACTCCCTATTGTCATCACCAACATTACTAATTCTCTACTTTCAATCAACCTGAGAACACTCGCACATGATAGGAAAGACAAAGAATCGGTGCGCACCGGAGATTCAAAGAAGTAGAACTCTTTCCTACAAAAAAACCACACTCATCTAAACCACACACACCTTTACCCCCCTATGTCATTTGAGACTTTATGTAATAAAGTCTAAAACAATTATCTCTTCTACAGTACCACTTATTATGGTAACAGTTTACGCTGCTATCTACAGCATCAAGTACCAACCATCAAAAATATTATTCACTCCCCAAATGTCTATATATTACAGACCTCCTTCCCACATCATTTCACATAATTAATCTTCTCCTTTTAATCTTGCCGAAATTTTCAGCGACCCCTTAATGTCCATTTATTATGGGAATATCTACTAAAACCTCTACTTATGCCGTTATCAACAGCAACAATATACTACCCCTGAACTCATGTCTGTGACTGCTTGCAATCAACGTTATTCTATTACAGTCCATATATCACGGACCCTCAAAACCTCCTATCATTTAATCTATGTTCTCTGTGACCACAGCACTCTACTCTGACAATTGTTTATTTCTCACTTACTTACTCCCCTTTTCTATTGTACTGCTATCCACAGTATCTAATCATTCTTCGGAGTCAAACATGGATTCAATTCATGTTTTACTAATTGTCTTCACACTGTCTGTTACAGAACGTTACTGACTTCTTCTTCTATAATCTCGTGGCTCCATGTTCACTTCTGACCCCATGTCATTTACCCCACTGCTTTATTCACTTTAATCTTTTCTTCCCCAATATGGCGTCCAATCCATATATCTTCAATTAATGCTCACTTAAATTCCCCATAACCCTTTTACTTGTGTAGTAACCTCGTATGGCATATGTTTCCACAACTTTGCAGCCCTTATATCATTGATTTATCAACGCTGAGTATCACAGCAATCCCACCAACAGGGTATGCTTATTATTCAGAAAGAGAATGTGTCTCTCTACTAGTTCTCAGTAGTTTATTAACTCTTTTCTGAACGAAGGGTCCTAAATAAAGCCCCATGTATTGCCTTTATTCTAGCCAAAATCATAACTGTTTATAATTTAAACTTAACTTAACTAATTTCTAACAAGGCAAGGTTGTATTTAACATACAAGACAATTTAAGTTAAAATATGAGTCAACCAAAATAAAACAACAGGATGTCATACCCCCCAAGTTCTGAACTGTTTATCCCCAACAATAAAACATATATCAATTTAAATTAGAAGAAAATATCTAGTGTTACCTAACACTACTGGTCTCTTTTACGGACCAGTAGTTTGTACGCAAAAGACTAAAAACACAATAATCCTATTCCAAAATTAAATAGTGACAATCATTTTACAAGACCAAATCAAAAAATAATATAACATATCATACATATTCAATCAACATTGGTCTCTAATACTAACCAATGAAATACATATCTATTCACCCAAGTCATGCCTATTCCGTTATTCTTATAACAGATTAAACAAAAGAACTCAATATATATATATATATATATATATATATATATATATATATATATATATATATATATATATATATATATATATATATATATATATATATGTGTGTGTGTGTGTGTGTGTGTGTGTGTGTGTGTGTGTGTGTTACCCACAGACTATTCTCATAGAACAATATCTGTTCTCTCAACAAAAGTCATTAATCAACAATTGACCGTACTTTCTCTGGAGGTCAATCATTGATTCTCTCCCCTCACAATATTCTATCTTTTACAGACTAAATCCTAACGCATCCCAATATTTGGAATATCAATCTAACCAACCACTGTAAACTACAGGTCAAATCATTTTATCCATTACTAGTGGTTCCC
Source organism: Cepaea nemoralis (assembly GCA_014155875.1). NCBI lineage: Eukaryota > Metazoa > Mollusca > Gastropoda > Stylommatophora > Helicidae > Cepaea > Cepaea nemoralis. Next base: position 45,956 of record JACEFZ010005614.1, read on the forward strand.
CCAGATTTGCACCAAGAATTACTACAACTTCTTAATCATTACCGTTAACTACGGTATCTCCACTATGTTATCACCAGCAAAAAAACTTGTCTATTTACTATAGACCTCATCTATGCTTCTATCTACTGTAGCGACAACTAATTCTACTTTTAAGTCTCTCTTCTACCCGACGCAAGTAATATTTCATTCTCCCGCATCAGTACTTTCTAACACCTCACCACAACAACTCTAAACTATCCTCAACTTTCTCTTAACTTCGTTCACACACCGCGATGACAGTCAGACTAGTCACACTTATCGGAACCCGTTCTCTAGTACTCTATTTATAATGTTCCGACATTCATTTAGCTAATCACTTTCTCTCCTTCTCTTGCTTACTCCTATTTATCGGGACTCTATCAGAAACAATAACCAACACTGCACATGACTAACGACAATTCTCACTCTGACTGGCAAACCATATTCTTTCAATTCTCTGTATCAGGCATTCTTGCTTCGACATGTCTCTGCCAACACTACTAAATCTGTTTCATGAAACGTCATTCAGAATGTTAACTCTCTTTCCGTCACCCTGTCACACAATTATCATTAATTCTGTCTAACTTCAGATATTCCACACAAAAGACATCACTCCTTTCAGTCATCAGTCACTCTTCGCATATTCACCCGGCATTCGTGTTCTCATCTCACGATTATTCTCCTATCACGCCAACCTTATATGTTTATACCATTACTTCAAAAAAAATTAGACACCAATTCAACATTCCAACCATCACTCACTATAGCCTAAACATATCGATCACTTCCAAACGCCTCGTACATGCATGCGTTGATAATCATCTGACATCATTCTATCCATACTCAACGGACATATGTTTGTCTACATTTTTACACATGCCAGAACAACGTATTACCAGACGAATTACTCCACAGGACTTTCAAAATTCAACTGTTTTCTTATTTCTACTTTTCTCAATCATTCGCTCCTTTTCAAAGGTCAGAACCTGTACATTATTTCTCGCAAACTATATCTCTTTTATACACTAACCAGCACTATCAACGACCTCTCAGAACAAACCTCACTCCAACGAGTCACTAACCTCGTAACTATCATTCTATACTTCTCCACCCAACCACTTCCTCAGATTTAATTACCTCTTCTTTCTCCACAAGCATCATGTAATTACGTCATCTCCCTCACCAAGACCTCGTATTCTTCAAACATCAGTTTCCACAGTCTTTTATTCTTAATACTCTTGCGCTCAACTGACTATTTTACACAGGATAGTCAATTCCTCCTCTATCTATATCTCCTCATCAGACACTATCGGTTCACCTGTCAACAATACTATACTTACTTCTCAACTACCAAACGAAACTATCTCAGACATCACGTCATAGCTCTGCGCCGAACCAATTCTAGTACGAGCATTCATAATTAGTTTATCTCTCTCTACTAATTCTGTGCTGAATCTAGTCTACTTTAATCACACCAGTTATACATCACTCAACGTGATTAACTCTCTCTATCTAGCCATTCCGGACAAGAGACATTTCAATTTCTACCTTGTTTACTCTCTCTACATCCGCAACCAAACACAAGATATTCTGTATAACGTATCCATGTAGAATATCAGTTGCCGTGACTCTCTATCCTCAACAACACTATTGTCTACCCTATACCATGTGATGCTACACACACAAAAATCCATCTGCTTTTTTTATACAACCCATATGTATATGCTCAAACCGCAATTCCTCTCATAAGCCAAAACAATGCCATATATCCTTCTTCACCCAAAGAATTTTAAGTCATATAACGCATCCAAGCCAAATATTTCATTGTCTCCTAGTGCTAGGGTGTGTCTCTTTTCAATTATGTCATCTTCACTATCTGTTGTTAATCTGTTGTTAAAGTACTCAGGTCTTAAGGTCATATATTCTTCTATTTTTCTTAAGTCACTTTCTGTCGTCGAGTAAATTTCCGCTATCTGTCTATTATTCTTCTTCTTCTTAAATTCTTTCTTTCTCTTTCCTTTATTTTCGTCGGTTTGCTCACTGTTTCCTGTATAACTTACATAACGTTTGTATTTCCCCATCTCGTCTTCGGATGACACACTGATAATAGTTCCCTCATCAGACTCATAGTAGCTTACTGCAGACACGTCAATCCTATTCCCATAGTCGGCTTTAAAACATCTGGCTTTCTTCTTACTTCGATTCTTCATACTCCGGTTCTGTACAACTCCCATATCTTTACCTGAAATATTCTCTCCATAACCTGAACCCTCACACCTAATATTCCTACACCATTTGGGGATTAATTTAATATCCAAACCTGAGGAACTTGACATCTCAGTTGTACCTTTATTGACTATTAAACTGTTTATATTTCTTTCTCCAACACTTTTCTTCCTTGGCCTCCTTTCGTCTTTGGTTCTTGTCTGTTTATCTTTCTTAATTTCAACCGTGTCTTCCTTAGTCAAGTAAGTTGGCTTTGACTGAATTTCTATTAAGTCAGTTTGACTTCCCTTCGTTACCTTGCTAGTTGGTTGTACCTGGACTTTTTTCTCTACTGTATCAACTGGTGTCTGCGTGTTTTCTTCTACCACCTCAATCACCTGTGTCTGATTCTCTTGGTCTATTTTCTTCTTTTCTTGTCTAAGAGTCAAATTTGCAACCAGCTTATTAGTTGAATTCTTACTTACATTTTCTACTCTGTTCTTTGACCCTGACCTCAGATACTGTCTCCGTCTTTGTTCAAACCAGTCGTCACGTTTTTTCCTAGCAGTTGCACTGTGGGAGGGCCAACCCCTTGATTTCTTTAAAAGGTTTCTCTCATGTCCATTTCTGTATCCTTGATCATTATACCAGCTCCTAACCCTAGTTATATTTGGATTAACGTAAGTGCTTCTATACTGCCCTCTATTTTCATTAACTAGTGGCTGTCCTCGGCTATTCTTGTTGTTTCTTTTTATCTCATTATTTCCTACATTAGTTGTTTTACTCTGCAACCAGTGTACGAAACATTCTACCTCGCTGACTGCCACCTTTAACTCTCCTAACCATGCAGTCACGCGTCCTAAGTCTCTGCTCAGGTACATTTTTACTCTTTATGCTATCTCAGCCTAAAAACAATATCTTCTTCTATCTGCTTCTTAGTACCTGAGTTAACGAAGCCTCATCCTTTGCAATGCTGCAATATTTGTAAAATACATCAATCAGTTTTCTAATTAATAAACTAATTACCATTTGAGTAACCCTGCAAAGTGCTGTAATATTTGTAATTTACATCAATCAATTTTCTAATTAACAACTAATTACTGTTTGAGAAACCTTGCAAAGTCTAGAACTCCCTAGTCCAACTATGATATTGCCCTATCCAAGTTCAAGGGCGGTATATTGTTAATTAATTTGAAATTATTATTAATCAAAATTTATGATTATACTTGCTGTAGATCCTCCATTACCTATACTGCTCCGTTGTTTGTCCTGGGTCTATGGGTGAAAATGAAGTATGGTCCAATCGACAAAATGGCGGAAGATGTTCCAATCGACAAAATGACGGAAGATGTTCCAATCGATAAAGTGACGGAAGATGTTCCAATCGACAAAATAACGGAAGATGTTCCAGTCGACAAAATGACGGAAGATGTTCCAATCGACAAAATGGCGGAAGATGTTCCAATCGACAAACTTGAAAGAGTATGGCGCCCAATCGACAAACTTGAAAGAATATGACGCCCAATCGACAAACTTGAAAGAGTATGACGCCCAATCGACAAACTTGAAAGAGTATGACGCCCAAATCGACAAACTTGAAAGAGTATGACGCCCAATCGACAAACTTGAAAGAGTATGACGCCCAATCGACAAACTTGAAAGTTGTCCTCTACTCTCGCAGGAACAGAAAAAGAAGAGCCTCTGGATTCCTCACTTCAATCGAAGTCGGTGCCTTCTAGTCGTTTTCATGCCGCTGATTGTGCTCGTCTGGATTTGAAATTACAACGATCGAGACAATACTGATTGATTGATTCGACTCACTTTAAGCGTTGGCCAAGAACTCCGGACTTTATCTTCAGACTACCAAGGTCACCTTCACTGTAGTTCAGACGTTAACGGTTAACTCGACAGTTTCAGCAAAACCAGATTTCACGGCAGCATATCTGGAACATCCATACGTTTCGAAAAAACGAGCAGGTCAACAATGGATTCAAGCTTGACTATGGCTGCTCTGTTTCACCACTCGGAACATTATGTGTTGTGTGGCGGTTCTAACAACGATCAACCCCATCACAAAAACTTGAAAATCCGACATAAATCGTTCCTCCAGAGTGCACAACCTTCCATGACTTCTGTTAACTTTTATTTTCCAATTTGATTTATTTGAGGACCTCTGTGATCAGTGGTGGCCGCGACAGCACGATTTCGGAATCCTGGTATACTCGGCGCCAAATCAGGTCATATCACAGTGTGAATATGGCCTAGCCGTAGATCGATAGTGGTTGACATCCCTACAGATGACAAACTCCGCGTTGTAATGTATAAAAGGTTTATTGGTTCAATCCATTACAATTTCATGCTGCCGATGTACATGCAGACATATTTGTTTTCATTTCATGGCTGAATCCCAAGTGACGTGTGTGCAACCCCTGGATACTTAAACCCATTTGTGCTCACACGTTTCCTAACTATGATTTCCCCATTAGTTAATGAATGCGCAGCATTCATTAACTCTCTACTACTAAGCTAACTCCCTTAGTAGTGTAGTAACGTGGTTAGCACGTCCTTTTTTGTGGAGGTGGAGGACTATATAAATCAACCATTTATCGATTTCCCACCACAATCTGCAATCTATTTTTAGCTCTTATCGATTTTCCTCCACAAAGGGCGATAACTCTTCAGGTTTTTTTTAGTAGGTGGTCAGAGGTGGCGTTGTGAAGTGACTCATCAGAGGTGACGTGGTCTAGTGACTCATCATAGGTGACGTGGTGGTCATAGGTGGCGTGCGTGGTCAAGTAATTATAGGTACGACATAAAAATACGACATAAAACATCAATAAAGAAAACAAACGACTCAAGTAAGGTATATAATAATTTTAATAAATCATATATAGAAAAGAAGGGAAAAAAAAAAAAAAAAAAAAAAAAAAAAAAAAACAACAAAACATAGTCAAGTGACCCCTTAAATTATATGTAAGGGTGTGCTCTGACGTGCTCAAGTGGTGGTCAAGTAGTGGTCAAGTGGTGGTCAAGTGACGAAATTTTAGTGGAAAGTAGTTGTAATGATATGGTGATGATCGTGAGGTGGTAAATTAGTGGTCAAGCAGTGGTCAAGCAGTGGTCAAGTGGTGGTCAAGTGAGGAAAATTTTAGTGGAAAGTAGTTGTAATGATATGGTGATGATCGTGAGGTGGTAAATTAGTGGTCAAGCAGTGGTCAAGCAGTGGTCAAGTGGTGGTCAAGTGAGGAAAATTTTAGTGGAAAGTAGTTGTAATGACATGGTGATGATCGTGAGGTGGTAAATTAGTGGTCAAGCAGTGGTCAAGCAGTGGTCAAGTGGTGGTCAAGTGAGGAAAATTTTAGTGGAAAGTAGTTGTAATGATATGGTGATGATTAAAGGGGGGTAAATTAGTGGTCAAGCAGTGGTCAAGCAGTGGTCAAGTGGTGGTCAAGTGAGGAAAATTTTAGTGGAAAGTAGTTGTAATGATATGGTGATGATTAAAGGGGGGTAAATTAGTGGTCAAGCAGTGGTCAAGTGGTGGTCAAGTGAGGAAAATTTTAAAGGAAAGTAGTTGTAATGATATGGTGATGATCATGAGGTGGTCAAGCAGTGGTCAAGAGGTGGTCAAGCGATGGTCAAGCGGTGGTCAACTGGTCAAGTGACCACTTAAATTGTAGAGGAAGTTACGTGTAGTGACATGGTGGTGTTTAAAACGATCGCTGATGTGGTCAAAAGGTGGTCAAGTAATGGTCAAGTAGTGGTCAAGGGGTGGTCAAGTGGTCAAGTGACCACTTAAATTATAGAGGAGAGTAAGTGTAGTGACACGATGATGATCAAGATGTGGTCAAGTAGTGGTCAAGTGGTGGTCAAGTGGTGGTCAAGTGGTCGAGTGATCACATAAATTGCAGAGGAGAGTAGGTGTAGTGACATGGTGATGATCAAGAGGTGGTCAAGTTGTTAGGTCTAGAGGTTGGGGTGTCTCAGTCATGAAGTATCAAACGGTCTGCTGTGGGAAGGATGGCGCTGATCAGGGCGAGTAGGTTCTATTACGTTTATCTCTATTGTCTACAATTGGCGTGGTTGTATAGTAATAATAGTAGAGTTGTTTCGTAGTAATATTAGTCATCAGCATCAAGGGTCATGTTAGGTGGTATTTGTAATGATAGTAGTAGTAGTAGTAGTAGTAGTAGTAGTAGTAGTAGTAGTAGTAGTAGTAGTAGTAGTAGTAGTAGTAGTAGTAGTAGTAGTAGTAGTAGTAGTAGTAGTAGTAGTAGTAGTAGTAGTAGCAATACCAACAATAGTACTAATTATCATCATCATCACGTGTCTTACCAACGGACGTATCACCCACACATTGCGATCTCCAACACCATTGAACAATTCCGGGGTTGACTCACACTACAGAAACCCCCAATTAACGGCATTACCTTCATGTAATGGTGGTACTCATAGGACCAGTAGTAATAGTCACCAACAGCAGTAAGAGACTTATCGCCTGACATTGGTCAGTATGACACTCCATAAACTATGATCTCCGACACCATGGATACAAATAGTAATAATATTGGTAGTAGTAGTAGTAGTAGTAGTAGTAGTAGTAGTAGTAGTAGTAGTAGTAGTAGTAGTAGTAGTAGTAGTAGTAGTAGTAGTAGTAGTAGTAGTAGTAGTAGTAGTAGTAGCGGCGGTGGTGGTGGTGGTGGTAATAGTAGGAGTAGTAGAATAGCGAGGGTGCTTGTTGTTTCACTAAGTATTTGTATATCGTATGTAGTATAAAGCTAGTTTGTGTTGTATGCCATGTAAGGTGTTACTGAAATATCTGTATTTTATAGCTTTAAGAGGTGATGACGTCATAACCCATCACTCTATCATCTTATTGATAGTGTCTCCAGTGCCGCGAAAAAGGCTCATTGTGAGATATCGATCATTTCTCAAAGCGACAGCATCCGGGGTGCATGCCCATTACGAGCACACATCGATACGCCACGGCAACGACAAGGCAAAATGGCGTCGAATACAGTGTAACGTACAAAACTTATGAGGTCATCGGTTGTCCATTCCATCATGGTCGACAAATAGGCGCTCACTAACTTCACAATAGGCTCACTCAAATAAACATATAGGATGATAAGGCACCGACCCAAATGTGAAAAATGTCGGCCAAATACAGAAATAGTTCGTCCACATGTATGCAAACTAGGAAAATTTGTTAGTCGAACGGGACATATATTGACCAAGTAGGGAAATTTGAGAGCCATAAGTGAAAAAAATATAATCCAAAGAGAGGAATATCTCATTCCAACTTATAAAAAGAAGGAAAATTCTCAACCAAATGAGAAAAAGTTAGACCAAGTATAGTAACATCGCAACCAAACTTATGAAAAGTAGGAAACTTTGTTAGCCAAAGCGAAAAAACCTAGGTCAAGTAGGAAAATCTGTTACCCAAATGTAAAAAATGTCGGCCAAATACAGAAATAGTTCGTCCACATGTATGCAAACTAGGAAAATTTGTTAGTCGAACGGGACATATATTGACCAAGTAGGGAAATTTGAGAGCCATAAGTGAAAAAATATAATCCAAAGAGAGGAATATCTCATTCCAACTTATAAAAAGAAGGAAAATTCTCAACCAAATGAGAAAAAGTTAGACCAAGTATAGTAACATCGCAACCAAACTTATGAAAAGTAGGAAACTTTGTTACCCAAAGCGAAAAAAACCTAGGTCAAGTAGGAAAATCTGTTACCCAAATGTAAAAAATGTCGGCCAAATACAGAAATAGTTCGTCCACATGTATGCAAACTAGGAAAATTTGTTAGTCGAACGGGACATATATTGACCAAGTAGGGAAATTTGAGAGCCATAAGTGAAAAAATATAATCCAAAGAGAGGAATATCTCATTCCAACTTATAAAAAGAAGGAAAATTCTCAACCAAATGAGAAAAAGTTAGACCAAGTATAGTAACATCGCAACCAAACTTATGAAAAGTAGGAAACTTTGTTAGCCAAAGCGAAAAAACCTAGGTCAAGTAGGAAAATCTGTTAGCCAAATGTAAAAAATGTCGGCCAAATACAGAAATATTTCAACCAAACATATAAAAAATAGGAAAATTGATAACCAAATGGGAAATATATTGACCAACTAGGGAAATGTGTTACTCAAAGAGGAAAAATAATGACCAAGTAACGAAATACATCGCTCAAGCTTATGAAAACTACGAAACTTTGTTAGCCAAATGGAAGAAACCTTGGTCAAGTAGGAAAAATCTGTTAACCAATTGTGAAAAATGTCGGCCAAATGCAGAAATAGTTCGGCCACACGTATGCAAACAAGGAAAGGTTGTTAGCCAGATAGGAAAAGTATTAACCAAGAAAATGTGATACCCAAAGGTGAAAAAATATCAGACAAAGAGAGAAATATCTCATCCAAACTTATAAAAAGAAGGAAAATTCTCAACCAAATGAGAAAAAGTTAGACCAAATATAGTAACATCTCAACCAAACTTATGAAATGTAGGAAACTTTGTTAGCCAACGAGAATAAAAACCTTGTTCAAGTAGGAAAATCTGTTAGCCAAATGTAAAAAATGTCGGCCAAATACAGAAATACCTCGTCCGCACGTATGCAAACAAGGAAAAGTTGTTAGCCAGATAGTAAAAAATATTGCCCAAGTAGGAATATTTGATAGCCAAATGTAAAAAAAAAAAAAATATCACCCAAAGAGAGGAATATCTCGGCCAGACTTATAAAAAGTAGGAGAACTATGTGCCAAATGGGAAAAAGTTAGGCCAAATACAGAAATATTTCAACCAAACATATAAAAAATAGGAAAATTGATAACCAAACGGGAAATATATTGACCAACTAGGGAAATGTGTTACTCAAAGAGGAAAAATAATGACCAACTAACGAAATACATCGCTCAAACTTATGAAAACTACGAAACTTTGTTAGCCAAATGGAAGAAACCTTGGTCAAGTAGGAAAAATCTGTTAACCAATTGTGAAAAATGTCGGCCAAATGCAGAAATAGTTCGGCCACACGTATGCAAACAAGGAAAGGTTGTTAGCCAGATAGGAAAAGTATTAACCAAGTAAGAAAATGTGATAGCCAAAGGTGAAAAAATATCAGACAAAGAGAGAAATATCTCATCCAAACTTATAAAAAGAAGGAAAATTCTCAACCAAATGAGAAAAAGTTAGACCAAATATAGTAACATCTCAACCAAACTTATGAAAAATAGGAAACTTTGTTAGCCAACGAGAATAAAAACCTAGGTCAAGTAGGAAAATCTGTTAGCCAAATGTAAAAAATGTCGGCCAAATACAGAAATACCTCGTCCGCACTTATTAAAATTAGGAAAAATTTGTTAGCCAAATAGTAAAAAATATTGCCCAAGTAGGAAAATTTGATAGCCAAATGTAAAAAAATATCACCCAAATAGAGGAATATCTCGGCCAGCGTTATAAAAAGTAGGAGAACTATTTGCCAAATGGGAAAAAATTAGGCCAAATACAGAAATATCTCAAACAAACATATAAAAAAATAGGAAAATTGATAACCAAACGGGAACTATATTGACCAACTAGGGACATGTATTACTCAAAGAGGAAAAATAATGACCAAGTAACGAAATACATCGCTCAAACTTATGAAAACTAGGAAACTTTGTTAGCCAAGGTGAAAAAAAAAAACCTTGGTCAAGTAGGAACATCTGTTAGCCAAATGTGAAAAATGTCGGACAAATGCAGAAATAGTTCGGTCACACATATGCAAACTAGGAAAAGTTGTTAGCCAGATAGGAAAAGTATTGGCCAAGTAGGAAAATTTGAAAGCCAAATGTGAAAAAAGATCACCCAAAGAGAGAAATATTGCGAACAATGTCGGCCAAATACAGAAATTTCTCAACAAAACTCATGAAAAGTAGGAACAACTTGTTACCCAAATAGAAAAAATATTGGTCAAGTAAAGAAATAGCGTGGTCAAACCTATAAAAACATACCAACATTTGTTAACACAACTTGGCCACTTGTTCTTACAAACTTGCTCGCTGGCTCAAACAATCTGTCCTCTTGCTATTACAATCGGTCGACCTATCCTATCAACTCACACACTTACCATAACAACTGTCCCTTTTCCCCAACAACGTGTCCACCGACTCTCTCATATTATCGACTCGCCCTATCAACTTACCCACTGACTCTAACAACTTCACCACAGGGGCTCACAAAATTTCCACTTGTTATTACAAATTGTCGACAGTCTCGCCCAAATTACCACTTACTCTTACAAACTGTCCCAACTGCCCGCACAAAGGTGTCCACTTGTGATTTCACGGCCTCCTCATCACATAGATAAGTAGCCCTTATAAAATACAAATGTATCCCACAAGTCATACAGAAGTGTCCCCCATATTGTCATAAAAAAAATATTTGTGTGTGTAGGTAAGTTCATGTCTTTGGCAGTTCATATTTTGTAAATTCATTTCTTCAGCATAAGATTTGTCTAAGTTCACACCCTCAGCATAAATTTTATTGTGTAAGTTCATGTCTTCGACAGTTCATGTTTTGCTAAGGCCTAGTTTTAGTGAAAAGGCAGAAGTCTATTGGTTAGAATTTCAACCTGAGTGGTCAAATACTAACACTGCCTGTGGACAGCTATTCTTACCCATGCGCTAAAGTTGAGAAAATGAACTTCCGTTGAATGGAAGCTACCGCAGACTTGACTTATTAAACCCCTCTGGAAGAAGTAGAGGCAGCTTAACCAGGAAAAGATCGAATTAGTTATCCCCCTTAGTCTGGGAATTATGAAAATATATGCTCACACAAGCGATATTACTCATGACGTCATATAAACAAAAATATAAAGGATAACAATTTCTGTATTTGGCCTAACTTTTTCCCATTTGGCACATAGTTCTCCTACTTTTTATAAGTCTGGCCGAGATATTCCTCTCTTTGGGTGATATTTTTTTTTTTTTACATTTGGCTATCAAATATTCCTACTTGGGCAATATTTTTACTATCTGGCTAACAACTTTTCCTTGTTTGCATACGTGCGGACGAGGTATTTCTGTATTTGGCCGACATTTTTTACATTTGGCTAACAGATTTTCCTACTTGAACAAGGTTTTTATTCTCGTTGGCTAACAAAGTTTCCTACATTTCATAAGTTTGGTTGAGATGTTACTATATTTGGTCTAACTTTTTCTCATTTGGTTGAGAATTTTCCTTCTTTTTATAAGTTTGGATGAGATATTTCTCTCTTTGTCTGATATTTTTTCACCTTTGGGTATCACATTTTCTTACTTGGTTAATACTTTTCCTATCTGGCTAACAACCTTTCCTTGTTTGCATACGTGTGGCCGAACTATTTCTGCATTTGGCCGACATTTTTCACAATTGGTTAACAGATTTTTCCTACTTGACCAAGGTTTCTTCCATTTGGCTAACAAAGTTTCGTAGTTTTCATAAGCTTGAGCGATGTATTTCGTTACTTGGTCATTATTTTTCCTCTTTGAGTAACACATTTCCCTAGTTGGTCAATATATTTCCCATTTGGTTATCAATTTTCCTATTTTTTATATGTTTGGTTGAAATATTTCTGTATTTGGCCGACATTTTTTACATTTGGCTAACAGATTTTCCTACTTGACCTAGGTTTTTTTCGCTTTGGCTAACAAAGTTTCCTACTTTTCATAAGTTTGGTTGCGATGTTACTATACTTGGTCTAACTTTTTCTCATTTGGTTGAGAATTTTCCTTCTTTTTATAAGTTGGAATGAGATATTCCTCTCTTTGGATTATATTTTTTCACTTATGGCTCTCAAATTTCCCTACTTGGTCAATATATGTCCCGTTCGACTAACAAATTTTCCTAGTTTGCATACATGTGGACGAACTATTTCTGTATTTGGCCGACATTTTTACATTTGGGTAACAGATTTTCCTACTTGACCTAGGTTTTTTTCGCTTTGGGTAACAAAGTTTCCTACTTTTCATAAGTTTGGTTGCGATGTTACTATACTTGGTCTAACTTTTTCTCATTTGGTTGAGAATTTTCCTTCTTTTTATAAGTTGGAATGAGATATTCCTCTCTTTGGATTATATTTTTTCACTTATGGCTCTCAAATTTCCCTACTTGGTCAATATATGTCCCGTTCGACTAACAAATTTTCCTAGTTTGCATACATGTGGACGAACTATTTCTGTATTTGGCCGACATTTTTTACATTTGGGTAACAGATTTTCCTACTTGACCTAGGTTTTTTCGCTTTGGCTAACAAAGTTTCCTACTTTTCATAAGTTTGGTTGCGATGTTACTATACTTGGTCTAACTTTTTCTCATTTGGTTGAGAATTTTCCTTCTTTTTATAAGTTGGAATGAGATATTCCTCTCTTTGGATTATATTTTTTCACTTATGGCTCTCAAATTTCCCTACTTGGTCAATATATGTCCCGTTCGACTAACAAATTTTCCTAGTTTGCATACATGTGGACGAACTATTTCTGTATTTGGCCGACATTTTTCACATTTGGGTCGGTGCCTTATCATCCTATATGTTTATTTGAGTGAGCCTATTGTGAAGTTAGTGAGCGCCTATTTGTCGACCATGATGGAATGGACAACCGATGACCTCATAAGTTTTGTACGTTACACTGTATTCGACGCCATTTTGCCTTGTCGTTGCCGTGGCGTATCGATGTGTGCTCGTAATGGGCATGCACCCCGGATGCTGTCGCTTTGAGAAATGATCGATATCTCACAATGAGCCTTTTTCGCGGCACTGGAGACACTATCAATAAGATGATAGAGTGATGGGTTATGACGTCATCACCTCTTAAAGCTATAAAATACAGATATTTCAGTAACACCTTACATGGCATACAACACAAACTAGCTTTATACTACATACGATATACAAATACTTAGTGAAACAACAAGCACCCTCGCTATTCTACTACTCCTACTATTACCACCACCACCACCACCGCCGCTACTACTACTACTACTACTACTACTACTACTACTACTACTACTACTACTACTACTACTACTACTACCAATATTATTACTATTTGTATCCATGGTGTCGGAGATCATAGTTTATGGAGTGTCATACTGACCAATGTCAGGCGATAAGTCTCTTACTGCTGTTGGTGACTATTACTACTGGTCCTATGAGTACCACCATTACATGAAGGTAATGCCGTTAATTGGGGGTTTCTGTAGTGTGAGTCAACCCCGGAATTGTTCAATGGTGTTGGAGATCGCAATGTGTGGGTGATACGTCCGTTGGTAAGACACGTGATGATGATGATAATTAGTACTATTGTTGGTATTGCTACTACTACTACTACTACTACTACTACTACTACTACTACTACTACTACTACTACTACTACTACTACTACTACTACTACTACTACTACTACTACTACTACTACTACTACTATCATTACAAATACCACCTAACATGACCCTTGATGCTGATGACTAATATTACTACGAAACAACTCTACTATTATTACTATACAACCACGCCAATGGTAGACAATAGAGATAAACGTAATAGAACCTACTCGCCCTGATCAGCGCCATCCTTCCCACAGCAGACCGTTTGATACTTCATGACTGAGACACCTCAACCTCTAGACCTAACAACTTGACCACCTCTTGATCATCACCATGTCACTACACCTACTCTCCTCTGCAATTTATGTGATCACTCGACCACTTGACCACCACTTGACCACCACTTGACCACTACTTGACCACATCTTGATCATCATCGTGTCACTACACTTACTCTCCTCTATAATTTAAGTGGTCACTTGACCACTTGACCACCCCTTGACCACTACTTGACCATTACTTGACCACCTTTTGACCACATCAGCGATCGTTTTAAACACCACCATGTCACTACACGTAACTTCCTCTACAATTTAAGTGGTCACTTGACCAGTTGACCACCGCTTGACCACCGCTTGACCACCTCTTGACCACTGCTTGACCACCTCATGATCATCACCATATCATTACAACTACTTTCCACTAAAATTTTCCTCACTTGACCACTGCTTGACCACTAATTTACCCCCCTTTAATCATCACCATATCATTACAACTACTTTCCACTAAAATTTTCCTCACTTGACCACCACTTGACCACTGCTTGACCACTGCTTGACCACTAATTTACCCCCCCTTTAATCATCACCATATCATTACAACTACTTTCCACTAAAATTTTCCTCACTTGACCACCACTTGACCACTGCTTGACCACTGCTTGACCACTAATTTACCACCTCACGATCATCACCATGTCATTACAACTACTTTCCACTAAAATTTTCCTCACTTGACCACCACTTGACCACTGCTTGACCACTGCTTGACCACTAATTTACCACCTCACGATCATCACCATATCATTACAACTACTTTCCACTAAAATTTTCCTCACTTGACCACCACTTGACCACTGCTTGACCACTGCTTGACCACTAATTTACCACCTCACGATCATCACCATATCATTACAACTACTTTCCACTAAAATTTCGTCACTTGACCACCACTTGACCACTACTTGACCACCACTTGAGCACGTCATCGCACACCCTTACATATAATTTAAGGGGTCACTTGACTATGTTTTGTTGTTTTTTTTTTTTTTTTTTTTTTTTTTTTTTTTTTTCCTTCTTTTCTATATATGATTTATTAAAATTATTATATACCTTACTTGAGTCGTTTGTTTTCTTTATTGATGTTTTATGTCGTATTTTTATGTCGTACCTATAATTACTTGACCACGCACGCCACCTATGACCACCACGTCACCTATGATGAGTCACTAGACCACGTCACCTCTGATGAGTCACTTCACAACGCCACCTCTGACCACCTACTAAAAAAAACCTGAAGAGTTATCGCCCTTTGTGGAGGAAAATCGATAAGAGCTAAAAATAGATTGCAGATTGTGGTGGGAAATCGATAAATGGTTGATTTATATAGTCCTCCACCTCCACAAAAAAGGACGTGCTAACCACGTTACTACACTACTTCCCTTACTGTTATACATCGTACATTGAGAATCATCACCCTGATAAGGCAGTAGCTATGAGAGCTACTAATTTATTTAATGATAATGCTGTGTCGCATTTCCACCAAATTCTGAAGCGTCGGCAAAAACAAATTTCTCTAGACAGCTTTCTAGTAAAAAAGAATTAGGTATGTATTATAAATTGTAAGTTAATTATTTCAATTTTTTTTAAATTTTCCACAAATCAAATTCTCATTCCAGGTTCGTTCATTCCGCGATAGAAGAGGAAGATGAATCACGTTCCTTAACAATGTATATATAAGTTTCTTTAAATAAACTTTATACAAAATAATTTGAGTATTTTTTCGGCATGGAACGCATTATCGTATTTTACATTAATTTGTATGTGAAAAACTGTTTCGGTTAACGAGTGTTTCGCTTTATGAGTTAGGTTCTGGAACTAATTATGCTCGTTAAGCGAGGTTCCACTGTAATTGCAAATATAGATGAATTGTTATACCAACAGGGGAAGTAATATTACAAGGTTTGTTCATTATGCACATTTATTGAACCCTTCACTGTGATTAAGGGTTCTAAAACTAATTATTTAGATTTGAGAAATGTGAAAACAAAGAGTAATTTCCGGTTAAGCTAACTGAAGTCAGATCGTCTGTCAACTTTTGAGACTATTGTAACTGGATTTTATTCGAGAAGTAATTTATAACATTTTATGGTTTGGTCTGGCCTGTCATATTTATAACCTAAACATCCTAATATAGCACTCCGACTATACGCGTCATGACTAAATAAATATTTAGCTGGTACATTAATTGTACTTTAAGTTTAATGGTATCGCTTGTCAGTCTTTTGGCTAAGATGAAAGTGAAGTCATCTGCGCATTGACATAGTCTTGGCCACCAGCAGAGGCGGTCATCCAAGCAACACACATTGACGTGGAACCTCATGGGGCAGCTCTGGCCCTGCTAAACCTTGAGCTCTAAACAAATAAAATCAACATATTAAGTGGATTTCAAGTCTACCGGTGTTATATTGATCACATCACCTATTCATTGGCGATAGGTCTAAAATATGAGACTAGCACCATTTACCCGCACGCTTCATGGCATGAGCATGGGCCCTATACTCTATTTACTTTATTGAGTTTTGAAATGTAGATGTGCATGCATTCGGTCTATATTCCATAGTTGTTGGTTCATGTTGATGATCCGGTGATGATCCTGTCGTACGCCTAGCTTTATTTGTTCATAAATGCCCTCTTTATTCCCGATTTTAATTGATACTACTTGATTCCAGTAAATAATAATAATAATACAAGCTAATTTCCTATCCTTTACAGGACGTCGCAGTCAACACCTAGCATTTTTGCTGTTGTGATCTCCTGGCAAGTTTACGTTCAGTTAGATTGCCATGGCGTTGTTAACGACAGGCACCCATACTATTTCGTAAAAAAGCAACGAAAGGTCGTTCATCTGCCAAATCCCCCACAGCTGTTTTTCGAACGAGGGTATATGGGATTACGAACTGCGTCCGTAAGCGCTTCGCGACGGAGCCGGCATATAATAATAATAATAATAATAATAATAATAATAATAATAATAATAATAATAATAATAATTATAATAATAATAAATCGTTTAATTGTTACATTCTGACGGAAAAACAAACCTGGGCTCTGTTTAATTTTCTTCCTTAGCAGATCGTTGCGAACAATCCACAGGAGAAGGATAAGAAGGAGAAGAACTTGAAGAGGATGAGTGATCAAATGTCGAAAATAAGTATTATAAAACGAATGTGATTTTGATTCGTTGTGGTAAAGAATTACTGTCATTGCACACATAGTTCCCCAGAATAGCTCTTATTCTCCCATAGATAACACGAGGGTTATCTCAAGATAATGCACAAACTCCAAGGTGTCGGCGTTAAAATAGTACCGACCAGACATAGAAATACAATGTTGTTATAAATTACTTCTGGAATAAAATAAAGTTTCTATAGTATCAAAAGTTTACAAAATATCTGACTTGAGTTAGCTTAACCAAGGGACACAAGTGTTTCCAAGGCACCAGGGCCGGGATCTATACTGGGCAAGACCTGCTGACACGCCCACGTCGTGCGTCCTGGGCAACAGGTCCCTTCGGGGACCTGGCTAACATCAGTAGGATCGATGATTCCTCCGAAGCCAGAGAGTATCTGCCTGCATGGCGAGGAACCACCAGTCTGCACACCATAAGCCAGACATGGTACAACGGATACTCACGCAAACCTCAGGTCCGGTATGACATCGCATAGATGTTGAACAACAGGATGTATTCATCCGACATACAGGACTTAAGAGAGTCATAGTTACTCCCGCCGTTTACCCGCGCTTGGTTGAATCTCTTCACTTTGACATTCAGAGCACTTGGCAGAAATAACATTGTGTCAACACCGGGTGACGGCCGTC
>JACEFZ010005615.1:0-62960 GCA_014155875.1 Cepaea nemoralis
TATTTTGCTCTCCATACAATACGTTCAGCGTCGACTTTCGCTCAATGTACATTATCAATGCCTGCATCAATCATGTCCCACTTACACATATCTGTGTAGGTAGTAGAGGGTGACGCTGATATGTCTTACTGTGAGGTGTTAAATGGTGATAGGAATTAGGATCACTTAGTGTATCCCCCGTATTCTTGTTTTAATAGAAATATGGGCCCAATTCCGCTCTGATGTGGATAGTCAGGGATTGGAACAACGACTGTCAGGACTCGGTGTGGTCTAGGGTAGTCCCGTGAAAGTTAGAAAACACATCATGAAAGTAATACTCCTACAAAAGAATCCCATTAGCTCTCAATCCCCCAAAAGTTTCTAAATTCTAAGAAGTCTGGAATTACTGTAAATAGAATTAGATAGGATTCACTGGAAGAACAATGGGGAACAAGGGTAGTGACTATGAGAAAAGTTCAACCATTTCCCATTAGATCTCACCCATCTTCACCAACTTCCCAATATATCTGTGTAAATCATATGTTGTAATAATACACAAACAAACTTGATCACAACAATGGAACTGTGAAGAAAATGGAGAAGTAGCTATCATTGAAAAGTTTTATTAAATGCTAAACCTGGGTTTTTATTACACGTGATCCAGACAACACAATGCATGTCATATTCATAAGCAATATGAATTGTTACAAATAATCATTTGACAATAGGCATGCATATATATATATATATATATATATATATATATATATATATATATATATATATATATATATATATATATATATATATATATATATATTGCCTAACTTCCCACCTCTTTCCCAGTTATATTAAATATGTCTTTATCTCTAATCTGATGTATGCTGTGGAAAGAAAATTGCCTTTTTTTCTACAATGGATCAGTATTTCTCTTTGATCCCGGAATATGGAATTGTTGTAGATCGGAGTGGTTGTGTATGTGTCTCAGGAGAAAATGTCACCTTGGAGCATTGAGACTGAGCTGACGTCTGGTGTGGTTGGGTCCATGAGTAAGATCCTCTGTTACACCGCCGGTCGTTTAGGACTGGATAAAGGCTGCTCATACCCTAGTAAATAGCCTGAGTTGTCTCAATCTCTCACAAATGTGGTTGCATCCTCTCTTCGACAGCTTCCACCAAGTTGCACCACTTCGGTTTAGGCAAGCATACATATGTACATTCTAACCAACTTAATGTTGTGTAGAGATAGTCAAGAATGAACAAGGATAGTACAGGGAGTAGAAGCTATAACCCTCTCTTAGCTAGTGTTGTTTTAACTATGCATGTCAATTGGTATCACACTGTGTGCATGCTTATCATCAACTGACCCTGCTGTATGTGTGTTCTCAGTGTACCTGGGGTTCCATTGAAATGTTTACAAACAGGCATGGACAAGAATGATGACATGTTTTCTCATGAGCAATTCAAGTCAAGTTGATAGGACAAGAAAATGATGATAGTATGATGGCATTAATAAATGACATAAAGTACTACATTATTCAAGCATGTTGTGTGTTTTTCCCTGAGCATTTCATGTTAATCAATCAGTATCTCCTCTTCGCTCTCAACTCACCTCCTACCATTCTCTGTTGTGTTGTGTTGTGTTGTGTTGACTGCTGTTGACTGGGGTTTTGATAGATTATTCTAACAAATGTTTCCCCACCAGCCTTCAGTAGTTAAATATGAGTGTAACTCGCATATCAATGATTTTCTCATGACAAGAGAAAACAGGGTTCTTGTTCATGAATGGGCATGCTAATGGTATGTGTAATGTTTACAAAGTGCAAAACATACATAATCCTTTTCATGATACAGAACACTACATAATATATCAGTATGAGAGGTTCACATGTAGTTTGTACCTCTTTCACTAATATTCTTCTTCTTCATCTGGAGTCCGTGTGCACTGGTCCCATTCTGCCGGCAATCAACAGTTGGTTACAGACAGGGGTTTGAGTATTCCGTATGTCTGGACAGATTGTCAAGGCACAACTATCACAAATGGCAATTTGTGAAGCGTAAGATTACTAGGCAATGCATTTTATTGGTGCTGTGTCTACGTCCTAGATCTGTCACATATATATACAACAATATTACATTAACCTATGTTAACTCAGCTTGGAAAGGAGGGATGAAAGATATAATCTCCTCTCTCACTCACTAGATGTGTTACATACAAAAACATGCAGGTTTCAAGAAGCAGTGGTTCATGCACAATCTGTCTTCTGGATAGCAGATAGTTAAGTAGGCATTTTTGATAAAATCAAAACATTGCATTAAGAACTACACTCCCTACAGTTTTCTATGATAGTTTGTTGTAATATGCACACATTATAGACAACAGAATTAAAAAATCAATTCAGAGCGAGCAGGTTTAGAGAGATGTGATCGCGTTAAGTTGGCCGGGAAATTGGCATAGTTCAGCTAGAAATGGCAGCTTGAAAGTTGACACACCAGAGTTTTTATATCATTAATAATACACTTAAAATGGCGCACAGACACTGGATTCCTCAACGGTACAGTTCTGGGGCTTCATGTTGATCTATAGACTGATGAGCTTACCTCGTGTCATGATAAACTACACATGAAATTAGGAAAATTTGGCCACTGCCAAGAGACTGGACTGTCCGTCAGGTTCATGTGTGGAAGAATGCGCAATTAAAAAGTTTGACGCTAGCGACGGGCCGAACCAAAGATCACATGACTGACCTCCTCCAATGGTTATATGTAGTGAGGACGCTTTTTAGTCTAAATATAAGCTGACAAGTGTCCATCTCGAGTGTCAAGTGTGGCGTAGAGTGTTTATCGTGCGTTCGAGTGCAACATTTTACTCTGGTTGTTGTGTATTAGTTGACGTACCTTAACATGAAGAATTCCGTAATGTCACACTTACCCATCTGTCATTCGCCAAAAAAAGGTGTCCTTTGGTATTCTACCACCATCCATCCTCCTAAAGTGCCTATCCATCTAAGTCAACGAAGACTGTGCACGGAACAAAACGTCACACAATAGTAGTACGGGAAGTTGTAATCTATTATATTTCGAGGCAGTTTTATAAAGCTGTCATAGAGTAAATGTTTCTATGATTAATGGACGACAGAGGTTCCACCTCAGGAATTTATGCCTCATAAAGTATGAAAGTAGGTCAATAGTAAGTCCAAAAACATGTCTAAATTAATGCATGTATTTCTGCTGTGAAATATGACAAGTAAATAACCCTTGTGTGCGTGTGTGTGTTTGTGCGTGTGTGCTCAGCCTATTGTTCCAACAGAGACGCAGGTTTTTCATTCATAGTTGAAAAATTCCATCATCACAGCTTATGAATATGCCCACTGTCAGCAAGTGTAGAACGAGGATCATATGTCGACAGTAGAAGATTTCTTAGTCTGCTACAATAATAAAGATGTAGATCCCTTTATGCAGGAGTTAGAGACCCAGGGTATTTTCGTCGCAATGTTAGGTGTAGATATTTTCACAGATGTAATATCTGTCCCCAGGTTACCCTAAAATAAATGTTTAAAACCATGCCCATATATGATTATTTTGCTTTATATTCCAAGATCGAGAGTAAACTGTACACCACCTTTAGGCAGAATATTTTAGGGGGTCCTTCGATTATATTTAATAGGTAACATGAGGTGGATAAGAATTTGATTCGAGGGTTTAGAGTCGTGAACGCAATAAAAGAGTACGATATCAACTCTCTATATCTGAGGCTCTAATGAAAAAGATGTCCACATATTTGCATGTTAGTTAGTTAGTCGACAGATCATCCTCATTGCACATCGAACCATTCAGTCCATAAGTGCTCTGATCCCCTCCTCAGCAAATCCCGCAGCGTGTAGCGGCTAACGACACCAGTTCTGTGTTGGTTTATCAATCTTCTTGGCTTCCTGCGTAGTGTTCTTGTTTGGCCACCCCTCTTTTGATTTGCTGTTCTCGCAGTCTGACCATGGTTGTAGATTCGCAGTCATCACTTGGTTCTCGCACAAGTCTTACTTCTCGTAGAGCATTCAGAATGTCAGCCTGGTCCATGGCGCGTCCGCCCTCCACATTAGCCTTACCTGCGAGCTTGTCAGCCCGCTCATTTCCTTGTACTCCCGCATGCCCTGGCACGAAGATGAAACTAATCTTTGTCAGCCGAGACCGCTCCAGAGACAGCAAACACTCTCTTCGGATCCACCCCACCTCTATCCTCTTGAGCATGCTAATTGAGTCGCTAAGGAAACATGCCCTAGTGAATGTCTGTGTCTCGAGCCATGTTATTGCTTTACTTACTGCCATGACTTCCATAGTCAGGCTACTTGTGGTCTCAACAAAGCACCAGAGTCCTCCTTCACAATTCTCCCTCCGGCCCGAGCCTGTAAAGGCCCATGAGCTTCTCACATGTCGGACGACCGACCCATCTGTGTAGATGACAGCATCACCGTCTAGCGAATTCTCGAAAATCAACGCTTGTACTTCAGCCTCCACAGCAGCCGGATTTTCTTGTCTGCATTTTCTATCTAGTTGGATGCAAACTGAAAAGGACGTACAGAAATCTGTTGACACTTGTACCCACTCCTCGCCAGGTTCTAAGTCCTCAAGTGAACACACCTGTTGAAGAATGTCTTCGGCTTGACCCATCCACGACCTTCCTCTTTTTAACCTGCTGCCCTTCACCTTCCTAATTTCACTATTCAGTGGATGTTGTGTGTTTGCGTTAATTCTGAGGTAGGCACGTGCTCTGCAGATTTGTAGTCTGTCTTCAATGGTTGGAAAATCAAGAAGGTAGCGCATCGCCCTGCATGCTGTATCTCTTGTACATCCAAGAATAATGCGCATAGCTTCGTTTTGTATCCTTTCCATCCTTTCTATTTGCTTACGGCTGAGAGTCAGGATTGCCATCGCATACTCAAAAACAGACATACCAACCCCTCATATAGGAGGCATAGATGGCGCTGCTCACAGTTGTCCTGCCGCCATCATCCGCATCGCAGCCAAACCCCGCTTGGCCTTTGTTATCATCTGGTCTATGTGCTCATTATAAGCAAGGCTTCTATCAAAACCGTATCCCCAGGTAATTCATTGCCTGCGTTCTTTCCACAGTCTCTGAACACAGATTAACAGTTGGTTGGAGTGTTGATAACATGATTATTCAAAGAGAACCATGTCACTGTTGCCTTTGTTGGGTTGACCATTTCCCCAGCTTCAGCACACCGAGTACTTTATGCGATTGAGTTCGGTTTGCAGTTCCACAGCAATCCTGATCTCTATCCTTACCCTGACGATACACTAAAACATCAGTCGGCAATATGACAATGTCCTGCCAGGTCCAGTGATCTGCTCGCTGGTGATTCTCACTGTGTAGGCGTTGAACAGCACCGGAGATAATGGATGATCCCTGTCGGTAGGCCAGGATATATTGTTGTTGGTTCCGAAGTCCAACTTGCCACATCTAAAATCTACTTTCCGTTGGAAGAGGGCTGCAGCGATCCAACTAAGGAGGAACGGTACTTATCTTGAGTTCAAGAAGCTGAAGCATTAGAAAATCCAATAGTACTCTGTTGTATCGTCCTCAAGATCAATCGCTGCAGCAAAGGTTTCAATGCCTGAGTGGAAACCTTCATAGACATCATGGGCAAAGACTGCTGCATTGGTCCAGGTTTCTCTGTTGGGACGGTCCTCTCCCAGGGTAGGTGGGAAAACACATTGCCCCTCTAGCTGGCTTGATATTTTTCTGGCAATTAACTTCTCCAGCAGCTTGCCTATTGTATTCTGCATGGTGATTACTCGATATCCCTGAAATTTTGTGTGGTCTTTGTCTGGCTTCAGCAAGGGAATCAGATAGCTATGTAACCATTCCTCCTTGATGCTAGCACTCCCTATACTGTTGTTGTACATGTCTGCTAGTTTCTCTAGCTTATTGTCGGTACACCTATTTATGTCGTCGTATCTTATGCCATCAGGACCTGGAGCGCTGTTTTTTGATCGTCGAAGCACAGCCTTGATTTCTTTCACTGTCACTGTGTCTTCATCCGAAGTGTTCTGGGCCTTGCATCTGTCTGAGGTGACCTCCTTGGCCAGATTCCGGCCTCCCATGTCTGTCTGGTTGCTCTGCTCAAGGTAGCGTTCAAAGAGGGCTTTGCCCTTGTCCTCATCAGTCCTCTGCCAGATGAGGTCAGCACCTTGGAAGTCAGAAATGCTCTTATTCTTGACTACCCCACTCATGCTTTTATGTAGTCGCCAGAACAATTTCAGTGACTTGTCTGTGCTTACTCTTTGACACACCTCTGCCCATTTTTCGCTTTTAACCACCTTGACCAGTTTTTTTAAATAGCTTACTTTTGTGTGCATCTCTCTTTCTAAGTGCAAGCAGGGACTAGGATGACCAGCTCTGTTCTTCTTGGCATTTTGCCATCTCCTTACAGCACTACGCTTATCCACCCAAGCCTTCTCCACCTCGAAACTCCACCACGGTGGCTGCTCCCAGCTTTTTCTCCTGCCCTGAAACGTTCTGCGCTTGTCACGTCTTATTTTGCTCACCACATCTTGCCCTGTACTGTCATACTGGAACGTCTTTACCTTTAGCTTGTGCTGCCTGGTTCTGCCTTTCTCCACCAATATGCTGCAAGGGTGGTGGTCGCTGCCATGGTGTCCTAGGACACCCCATCTACACACTGTAGTGAGTGAAGGTGAAACTAGCGCCAGATCAATAGCACTGTCCTCATCGCCTGGACGGCTTGCTGTCCTGGTGACACAGCCACTGTTGATACAAACCAGGTCGATGGTTTCCAGTGCAGTCTCGAGCTCCTCCCCTTGTGTATTGGAGGAAGTGTTTCCCCATGATCTGCCTTTAGCGTTGAAGTCACCACAGAAAATAACATTTCTCTCGTGGCCTAATATGCCACTTAAGCACTGCCACTTCTGGGCGTCCACACTCGCATTGCGGGCATAAACATTAACCAACACGAATGGTATACTGGAATGAACTCTCAACGCCTGTATTTGTATATCGTCACTGTCCCAACTGGACATGTCTAGCTCTGACACCACCATGCTGTCGCGAACGAGAATCGCCGTTCCCAGATGTCGTCTGTTGTAGAAACATTTGAAGCCGGCAATTCGGAGTAGCTGATCGCCCAGTCTCGTCTCCTGGAGTGCTACAATGTCGTTCCTGTAAACTAGGGTTTCTAAAATAGAGCCCCGTTGTTTTACACTGGCACAGTTCCAATATAGAATACGGATGTTCCTGAGTCCTAGACGGTGACACTTGAGTCTAAAACGTCTCAAACCCCCGCGCTTACCTTGCTTCTTTGTCCCTGCGCGGCTACCACGCCGCTTCGTTATGTTGACTGTTGATCGCTCGGAAAGAAGACGTTCTTCCGCCATGTTGAAAAAACGTAAACACAGACTGCTGATAACCACACACGCTGCTGAAAATTCACTCAAGGATGGCTTCGCTCGATGCACGAACTCCGTAGCACCCGCGCAGATCTTGAGTAGAAACTCCTGGTTTTACATCCTGGCACACCAATTACACGCAAGAGATGAATACATCCATCCCTTACGCGAAAAAGTTAACGAACACAAAACAACACGACCGTCCGTCGCCATCTTGAAACCGGAAGTTCATCAAGGTCGCACGTCTCTAGTATGAGGATCTTTGACATAGGTTATAAGTTAGTTGCACATCCTGAACAGTATGCACCAGTTAAGCGCACACGTTTCTACTATGAAGATCTTTGATATAGGTTAAATGTTAGTAGCATATTCTATACAGTATGTAGCAGTCAACACCATCATTTTTTAGCTGTTCGTGATTCCTGGGCAAGTTTACGTTCAGTAGTTTGCCATTGCTTTCTGAACGACTGGCACCGATACCAACGTAAGGCGGTCTGCTGCCAAATCGCCTACGGCTGTGTCCCCCCCCCCCACTTTTGTGACATAGGTATCCCTTCTGTAATGAGCCTTGATTGTGCACCTAGTCCAGTGATTGCAGATGTGTATTAGCAGTAGATAAGGAGCTTTACTGATACTGTTTTCAGCGCGGCTGGATGATGATGCGACGCCTGTTTGTCGAATCTCTAAGTGAGACAAAGACTAGCTATCTATTCGTCCGTCCATCCAGGCTTGCAAGCTGTGATAGCCATATTACATCAAGCCCCATAGCACGTCTCTGCTTCGGGACATGTTTTTGACATTGCCGCTGAGACAAACATCCTAGTGCAATCTTAATACTCTGTGGTAAATATTCCTCCAAGTTCTTCCATTAGTACCCCGGATGCATACAGGAAGGATTTTTGTTCCCAAAACTGTTTATTTTGTTTATTTTCGGTGTTGTACCACAGGTCCATCTATCCATCATGTGCCATGCCGATAAGCGTGGGCGGTCATGTTTTGCCATCTCACATGTTCCAAATACTTATACATTTGACTGTTAGGGTAACTCTAGCAACGGTAGTCTGGAAGAGACTAATGAAACTAGAACATTATTTACATTTATAAGGCAGAGACAAACAACATTATTTGATCATGTGATGAGAAGAGAGGCATTGGAAAACACAGTGTTAAATGGCGTGGGAAAAGAAGCAGAAGCAGATCTAGAGAAACGATGCTGGATGGATTGCGACTGTGAAGTGTAGGAATATCATCAGCAAAGTTGAACCCCAAGGATTGAGATCTGTTGAGACGTATGAACTAGTTCGCCAGTTGTTACGATATTTGATGATGATGATGATGTTGATGTTGATGATGATGATGATGATGATGATGATGATGATGATGATGATGATGATGATGCCCATAGGTTCTGTTTAATACACGGCGTCATTGTTAAATATGGGGCCAATTTAATACAATTTTGGGCATTTTCAATGTCCTTATCGTTGATTGTAATGTTTCGTTAATATATAATTATATCATGTATGTGTGTGTGTGTATGTGTGTGTGTGTGGATGTGGGTGTGTGTTAATATTCAGAGAAAGGTATTTAATGTTTACTATGTCTTTTGACAAAGAAGATTAACTGTTCTAATCCCTTAGCTCTATATGAGAGATAACCGAAATTATCTAACATGGCTCGAGACACAGACATTCACTAGGGCTTGTTTCCTTAGCGACTCAATGAACATGATCAAGAGGATAGAGGAGGGGTCGATCCGAAGAGAATGGTTGCTGCCTCTGAAGCGGTCTCGGCTGGCAAAGATTAGTTTCATCTTCGTGCCAGGGCATGCGGGAGTACAAGGAAATGAGCGGGCTGACAAGCTCGCAGGTGAGGCTACTGTGGAGGGCGGACGCGCTATGGACCAGGCTGACATTCTGAACGCTCTACGAGAAGTGCAACTTTTGCGAGAACCAAGTGATGACTGTGAATCTACAACAATGGCCAGACTGCGAGAGCAGCAAATTAAAAGAGGGGTGGCCAAACAAGAACACTACGCAGGAAGCCAAAGAAGATTGATAAACCAACACAGAACTGGCGTCGTTAGCCGCTACACGCTGCGGGATTTGCTGAGGAGGGGATCCGAGCACTTATGGACTGAATGGTTCGATGTGCAACGAGGATGATCTGTCGACTAACTAACTAACTAACTAACTAACTAACTAACTAACTAACTAACCGAAATTATCTGCACATAATAGTTCTGAAATCTGATTGTCACAACTATGAGTGGATTAACATTCTTATGATGACAACACATATATCAATGAAAGGGACCTAAATTCCCATTTACCATTCATCTCAAGAAGAATGTATATCATTAATATCAAAAGTAGACAATAAACATTTGTCTTTGTACTTGTCATGAGAAGAAATAACCTAGAAATGTCATGTCAATAGGAAGTCTGGAGGTGATAGAGAAGAAGCGAAGACCTGGGTATAAGTTATTGGCCACTTTGATATGATAGCAGGAAGAAACATCTGCATCTGTAATGATTGGCAACACGCATGATTCAAGACCACGGACAAACATGATGACCCACACACTAAGAAGAAAAGAGCATCGGACTTTCTCATGCATCAACTACAACATGTCGGATTGTGTCAACATGCAATCAGAAATCACGTAGATCAAGATCTCATGATTTGAAACATGTTAAATTGACTTATTAATTATGGCAGCATTAATTAACACTGAAAATAATATTAAAATTCTAAATAATTTTACACACACACACACACACACACACACACACACACACACACACACATATATATATATATATATATATATATATATATTGTTTGTTTGTTTGTTCTTTATGCGTTCCCGAACGGTCCATCCGATTGAGATGAAATTTTGTACAGATGTTGTTCTCATTCCTGCGGAGCCAACTGACATAGTTAGTTTAAAAACAGTTTTGTACGTAATAAAACACCATTAAAAGGAAAGATATATAATTTAGGGGTCTTAACAAGAAATGTTATATCAAGGGACATTACTTTTAGTAGCATTGCTATATTATGTAATTTATATAATGGTTGTATTTTTCTTAAAGTTTTATAAAATGTTTAAAGAAGTTATCTACAATCATATGCGTTACAAACAAAGTGATAAAAACATTAAGGCATCTTCAAAGCTTTTATAAAAATATTGCATCTATTTTAGACATGTGAAAATTTTCTAACTCATCTTTTTATTTCTCTTTGACATTACACACTTCGACTCTTCACGTTAAATGTTTTAAGCAGCCCCGATCTACGAACGAATCAAAACTAGCCACACAATAAAGGACCCAAATACAACCAAACTGATAAGTCGAAGGTTGAACGGGGCCATTCGTTTCAAGAGTTGGATTTGGAATTAAATGTTTTATTCTTATAATTTTTTGCGGGAGAAAGTTAGTTGCATACGCCGCAGTCAACCCAGCATTTATTGGGTGTTCGCGATATCTTGGTAAGTTTACGTTCAGTAGTTTCAGGTTGCCCTTTTTAGTTATTGGAATGAAGATAGTTCTCTTCCAATATTTTGGCCATATACCATATTTCCATATCTTCTATAATTCTACTATATATATAAAAGAGAATGTTTGTTTCTGTGTGTGTTCTTTATGCGTTCCCGAACGGTCCATCCGATTGAGGTGAAATTTTGTACAGATGTTGTTCCAACTGAAATAGTTAGTTAGTTTAACATCAATTTTTAATGTTTACGCGAAAGAAAAAGGCATTACGAGCTTCAGAAACAGACGAGAACGGGAACGAGAGCATCAGAAACAGACGAGCAACGGGAACGGGAACGGGAGCAGGGGCCGAACGCGTACTCTGTGCGCTTAGAGAAATGTATTTGAATGTATAATGACTACTTATATGAATTAAATTAGACGCTCCCCGACAGGGACTTGACGACACCGGGCCGGGTCAGCTAGTTACATATAATAAATAAATGTTTTGCATATCCTTTACAGGACATCGCTGTCAACAGCAGCATCTTTCAGATGTCTGTTCATTTCTTGGCAAGATTACACTCGTGTCAAAGTGCGGGATATGAATAAGTAGGACTAAAGACAGAAGTAAGGTAAGGACAGAGACAGGACGTAGATAAGGACCATTAGAAGAGAATAGATAGAGAGGGACAGGACAAGGAGGCATAACTTAAAGCAGTTATAAGACATGACATAGACTAGGACACAGACGTGTCATAGCTAGGACACAACAGGGGCCCACCACCAGGATGGGACAGGGGACAGTAGTCACGGGAGAACACCCGTAAACAGACTGAACGATAGTACGACCCCAGGTTAGCGAGTACTGGACGACTGGACTACGTGACAGTTGACGCAGCACGCAGCGCTGCTGACCGCACGAGGACTTTAGGACCAGCCAGCCAAGTGGACCTGTAAACTTACTCAGACCGGACTGGACAGTCAGAGCGACCAGACGTGTGCGACGTTCCTAGCCACTGTGTAGTTTAGAAAGGACGCAGTTAGACATAGCTAGTGCGAAGAATGTATTTGAGTTATGAGTGCGATTAATGTATGCTCGAGGAGCGAGCAGTGAATAATTGTGTGGGCATTATTTCCGATAGCAAATGTATGAGCTGAATCGCATAGAATAAATATTGATTCGTTTTGCCATTTGTACAATCGTGTTTGTGATCGTGAGGTATGAATGAAGTGGCCCGCATGCCTGTATAGAATCCTGGTTGTTGACAGCTCAGTAGTTTGCCATTGCTTTCTGAGCGGCCGGCTCAGTTATCCCGCAAGTCACCAGCGGGGTACGAACCGCTCCCAGTTCTCGCCCGCTACGAGACTCTGCGTGATAAACGGGATAATGGAGAAAGTGGTGTAACCCCTCGGCTAGAGAGACCGGCTAGTTACATATAAAGCTTGCTAAAGTCTATTCTGCCGCAGTGACACCGAAAAACTATGTCACATTGTACTTTGGTATATATAACTCACTTTATAACGCTAATATTTTATAAAGTGTAACCAGGATAGTGATATATGTATGTACATTTACGATACATTGTCGCATGACAAGATTGCTCTTTCTATACCATTTTTCTTTAAAGGAATTATAACAATGTAAGATTTTTTTAATGTCTTTTCTCAAGAACAGAAAAGTAAACAAGCTAATAACATTAATGCAGTAGCAGATATTGCTGTTTGTGAGACACAATTACCCATTCTAACTTGATGACAACAGCCAAGTTATAGCATTGTGTTTAGTGAACGTACCGTTCAAGCTAGAAGTCTAGGTTCAATCTCCAGCAGTGCAGAATTACGTTCTCTAACTCACGCACATCAAATGAGAACCTCACAATTGTCTGGGAATTATCTGGGACGGACGAGCTTAGTGGAAGTGATATTATTCATTTCTTTATGCCATAAGAAGTCACAAGGTCTCCCCTCCTCCTTATCATCGCTTATAGCATACGAAGGCCTAACACTTCATAAATCAACATCAGGTATGATGTGATCTTTATCTGCCATGAAACAGTCTTGTATTTTATACGTGAGATTTTGACACTGTCTGATTAGTTGTGAAATTTAGTGTTTTCTTAAATCCATACAATTGTTTGTAGTAGTAAATTGTGATCGAAATGAAGATATACGTAATGAAAAACCATCCTAACCAACGTTTATGTCAGGTACAAACTCAGAAACGATGATTACACAATCCTAACAGGAAAACAAATGTTTATGCCAAACATTTTACACCATCTTTTGCATGAATGAGGCTTGTTAAATCCTATTATTACATTTATTTATCTGTAGCACGCACATCTAGTTTTTGAGATACAGGCTTTTTTGTATTTAGTTAATATTATGACAGTATTTTCTGTACAAGGCTCTGGAAAAACAAAACTATTGCTATCTAGTCCCTTACAAATTTTGAAATCCCAGTGATTTGGAGAGAGCCCAAGAACCACTATGATGACTGTTAGTTCCGTGTTGTCAATATTATGGAAATCCATTGGGAAAAATTTAAAAAAGCGACATATTCACATTTAGATTCTGCTAGACGACCTGTTCCACAAGAAGATGACTTATCAATTTCAACTTTCAGTCCGATTTTAGATTCACTGATAGAAGATGATATACCAGTGGTATGTGGAACGACAAGTGACAGTGACAGAGATTTCGAAGATAGTTTGATAGCTTCTAAATGCTTCGACCAGCGTGACCTGAATGATCTAATCCGAGTTTTCCCAAGGAATCTTCAGAACTTTTGGCTTGAAGATTAAACGAAAAAAAAATTACTGACTTTTGAAGCAAAGGTTACACTTTTTCGCCGCAGAGAGCAAGGTTTTATTCCATTCGTTTGTAAAAAAAAAAAAAAAAACAACTTTGTGTTTTGAATTAATGTAAGAGGTTGATAAACGAAATTGTTGTAAGTTATACAGCAAATAAGTTGCGAATTTTTATTGACAACTCTAAAAGAAGTTTGAAAGGTGTTCTCTTCACAGTGGTAACAAATATGGCTCAATTCCAATTGCTCATTTTCTACAATAAAGGAGGAATTTGCTACAATGAGCACAGTTCTGGGTAAAAGTTGAAGTATTTAAAACATAACTGTATGGTTTGTGTAGATCTTAAAATGAACTTCTTGCTTGGCCAGCACAGAGGATTCACCATATATCCATGCTTTATATATTTGTTTGATAGCAGGGCAAAATATACGCACTGGACAAACACATAGTGGTCGTTGAGGGATGAATTTAGAGTTGGAGAAGATAATATTGTCGACAAGCCTCGCATTGATCGAAAAAGAGTTCTACTGCCACCATTTCATATAAAGCGTGGCTTGATGAACCAATTTGTTAAGGCATTAAAGAGAGATGGTACCTGTTTAAACTATTTACGCAGACAATTTTCGGAATTGGGCATAGACAAACTTAAAGCTGGAATATTTAATGGTCCTCAAATTAGAAAGTTAATAAACAATCCAAATTTTATTGATTCGATGAACATAATAGGTCCACAACCTTGTCATCATTTGGTTTTGTTGTGCAAAACTTCTAGGTTACTTTAAAGCAGACAATTATTCTGAATTAGTTGAAAACATACTGTCGAGATTGGTGCAAGAAATTCAGAGACGGGCGTAAAGACGTGCATGATGAGGGTTTACAAGGACAACATTCATTTGTGACAGATGATATCATTCAAAAAGTCGATCAAGTCGTAGTGGAAAAGCGCCGTTTCACAATTTCAGATCTGTCTACAGGATTTCCACAAATTTCTTGGGCTAGTCTGTTTCGAATTGTTACAGAGAGGTTATTTTATCACAAATTCTGTTCATGGTGGGTACCATAGCAACTGACTGACGTTCACCAAGCTCAAAGAATGGGCTTAACTTTCTTTGACGTTCCTTCTACGCTACTAAGAAGAGGGGAATGCATTTCTCGACAGAATAGTAACTGGGGACGAGACTCGGGTTTAGTTCGTGATTGCACAGACGAAGGAACAGTCAAACCAGTGGATGCATACTCATCCTCCAAACAAGCCCAACAAATTCAAGCAAAAATTTTTGCAACGATGAGAGATGGTTACAGTGTTCTGGGTCCACAGGTGCATTTTGTTGACGGAATTCATGACACCAGAGACCACAATAACGTCAGAAGTTTATTGTGAAACACTGAGCTTCGTTGGTCGATCCAAAACACAAGTTGCGGAATGCACACAAGTGGCGAAAATATCATTCACGACAACTAGCGGCCCTACACTGCCGCTCGAACAAAAGGCTTTACTGGTGCAGTTTAGGACATTTTCGACTATCCCCTTACAGCCCGGACTTGGCAACAAGCAATTTAATTATCATTTCTTCCGCAGGCTGAATGTCTCGCTGACTTCCCAGCGATTCGACACCATCGAGAAGCTAATGTATGGAGTCAACAACTGGCTAAGTACCTTGGCGTCGCTGTTTCTTAACGAGGGGTTACAAAAATCCGTGCAACGGTTGGACAAGTGCGTGAATTTAGGTGGTGACTTTATGGACAAGTAATGCACTGATGTATGTAACTTTTATATGTATTTAGATGTTATTGTCAATTATTAAATTGTTTATCAGTCAAACGGGAGTTCATTTTGGAATAGCTCTCGTAGCTTTTGCCTGCTCTGTGGCAAAGAGGTTAGGAATGCAATTTGTTGTAATCCCGCATACCACGTTCAAAACACAGCTGCAGGCGATGTAATAGCAGATTGCATTGCGTTAATTTCTGTACAATGGTATGAGTGCTGGTCGTGGAGAAAGCAATAGCACACTACAGAAAGTAAACTTGCCTAAGAATCACAAACAGCCAAAAAATGCTGCAGTTGACTGCAACATCCTATAAAGGATCTGCAACAAACTTTCTTTCTCCCTCTGACCAATGGGCGCGAGTCTAATGGCAATGAAATACCTAAAACCTATGAAGGAAACATCACCATCCTTGGCCTATTCCTGCCTGTCCATACGTGCTGTGCTGAATCATGATTGGTTACATCCTAATATCAATCAATCATGTGCCATGCCGGAAAGCGTGGGCGGTCATTACTCGCCATTTCACTCAATCACCAGAGTCGTGGATCAGCTCAGTGTTCCTGTCTCGTCCATGCCATGTGGCCAAGCCATCCAGGTATTTTCCTCTCGGTCTTCCTATTGGTCTGTTCCCTTCGATCTTGCCAGTTGTCACTAAGTTCTCCAGTCCATTTCTTCTCATAACATGTCCAAACACTTTTGACTGTCTACGTCTAATTTCTCTAATCAATCTACGATTTTAATTTATCTCCTGTAGTACTTGGGAATTGGTTTTTCTATCTGTCCATGGTATTCTTTGTATTTTCCTCAGAAACCACATTTCTGCAGCCATAAGATGTTTTTCAGCTTGACTGCACATTGTCCAAGTTTCACATCCATACAAAAGAACAGGCTCTATGTATCCCCTCAACACTCTTCTTCTCGTTTCAATTGACATCTTTCTATTGGTCAGAATGTTTTTCATCGTGCTAAAGGCCACCTTCGCCATGGCGATTCTTGTTCTAATCTCCTCAAGGCATCTCCCATCAGATGTTATGACTGTTCCGAAGTAATTGTACCGATTCACTTGTTGAAGAATGTTCCTATTTACTTGTATATTACATTGTGGTACTTCGTTCTTCCTAGTGACGACCATAACTTGTGTCTTCTTACAATTTAATTCCAACCCCAGCTGCTCACTGTGGACAACAACCGCGCCTACTAGTTGTTGCTGATCATGTGCATTGTCTGCAATCACTACTGTATCATCTGCATATCTAATGTTATTTATGTTTCGTCCTGAATGCTGATTCCATTATGTCTTCTACATTTCTGAAAATGTTTTCACTGTATTGGGAAAAAAGATCTGGAGACATTATACATCCCTGCCTAACACCTCTCTTAATAGGTTGATATTGTCCCACTTCATTATCAATCCTTATGGCAGCTTGTTGTTTCCAATATATGTTTTTTTATAAGTCTAATGTCTTTCCCATCAATTTGTAGATCTGCAAGCATAGCTACTATGTTGACATTGTCTAACTCTATCAAAAGTCTTTGTGTAGTCAATAAAGCAAAGATGTATATCCTTGTTTACTTCTAAAGCACGTTCAATAATTGTTCGCAGCATATACACAGCATTTACTGTACCCTTTCCTTCTACAAACCCACATTGTTCTTCCTCTATTTCAGGTTGTATTTTCTTCCTCACTCTTTGCATGATAATTCGTAACAAGATCTTTGTGATGTGACTCATTATACTAATTGTTCTATGTTGATCACATTCAAAGGTTCCTGATTTCATCCTAATATACCTCTTCACAAATATGATCTTCCAGTAAGTAATAGTCTTGTAAACCCTAGTGGTTTATGATCTTGGGGAGGAGAAGTAGAGCTTAGCAGCTGTCCCGTTGATCGTACTTCCGTATTTGGTCAGGTGGAAATTCCCTGAAAGATGTAAGCAATTTTAGGGGTCCGGTGATCGTAAGGTCAAAGCAGTCAACCAAGCAGTCAACCAATCAACCAACCAACAAATCAGTCAACCAACTAATCAATCAACCAAGCAGTCAACCAATCAACCAACCAACAAATCAGTCAACCAACTAATCAATCAACCAAGCAGTCAACCAACCAATCAATCAATCAAGCAGTTAGCCAACCAACGAGTCAACAAGCTAATCAACCAGTCATACAATCAAGCAGTCACTCAACCAACCAATCAGTCAACCAACTAACCAACCAACCAACAACCAATCAGCAAGTCAATCAATCAGCCAGTCAACCAACCAAATACCCGATGTCATCATCTAATGTGCATGCTAGATAACATCAGTAACTTCGTATACATTTATTTGATTGGGTTAGTTAGTCGCAGTTCCAACTTCACGGCAAAGTGTCGTCCCCATAATGATCCGTTCCTGTGCCAGTGAATATCACACAAAATGCTCCCTTACGTCATCAGTTACTGCCTCTCCACAAACGCCTACTTTTTTTTATTAAGGCTAAACTAATTCACAAAATCCTATTTCAAAATGCCCCCAAGCTACCTCTGGCCATTGTTTAAATATAACGCAAGACATAGCGAACGACTAAATATACTTCATGTTCCTAAACCTAGGATAGACTTATATAAAACAAGCTTAGCCTACTCTGCCGCTCAGTTGTGGAACAATCTTCCACAAGAAATCAAAGATACCACCAATCATTATGCATACAGTCGCAACCTGTTTGCACACTACATCAGGACAGACAACAAAGACAATAATAATGGTAAATTATCTCTACAGACAACTAGCCAAAAAACATTTCCATATGTATGTCACGTTACATCTTCCTTGGGTATTTATAATGCCTATGTTAAACATTGCCTCAGTGAGTCATGTATTATTGAATATTTTCAAGCGTTTTAATGCTTATTTGTTCTTTTGTCAAAGATTTGCTTTATAAGAGATGTTGAATGAAAGAATGTATGAGAGGAAATAGTAAAGAAGGGCACAATGTCAGACGAGCCTGCGTGCCCAATTCTAAACCCTTTGAAAATAAAGATTTTCGTTCGTTCGTTCGTTCGTTCTTTCGTTCGTTAGTTCTCTCTTTCTCTCTCTCTCTCTCTCTCTCTCTCTCTCTCTCTCTCTCTCTCTCTCTCTCTCTCTCTCTCTCTCTCTCGCTCTCTCTCTCTCTCTCTCATACACACTTGGTCCATTTGTTCAATATCTTGTTGATGCTCTCAAGGAATACATTTTTGGGCATGTCCGTTTTTGTGCACCGCTTCCATAACCTCGTTGTCAACTGCAAACCTCTGATCCCGCAAATGTTCTTTCAAGGGTTCAAAAAAGTGAAAGTCTGATGGCGCCAAGTCTGGACTGTATGCTGGATGTTTCAAGACTTTAAATTTCAGAGCCAGTAGTGTATCAGCCTCATACACAGCCTTATGAGGGCGGCGTTACTGCGCAGCAACCAGACTCCTTTTGAGAGAAGTCCCCGGCGTTTTGATTGTATCTGGGGCTTCAATTTTCTCACAGCATGTCAGTGTGTCGAGAGCTTAGCAACAGTTTCACGCCTTTCTGGAAATGCACCAATATAGGGACCTTGATATCCCGAAAATGGTCATCATGACATTCCCAGTGGATTCCAGCGTTTTGAATTTTGTTTCCTATCCAGAGACAACTGTTGTTTCCACTGCATCTTGCTACTTATTCATGCAGTCTCACCTGATTGATTGATTGATTGATTTAGGAACCGACATCACAGCATTCGGGACATTCCCATAAGCGCTCCGTCCCCATCCTCAGCAGCCAGCGAAGAGTTCCAACACTAATAGTTCCAGTAGCAATCTGATTATATGTCCGTCTCGCCTTTCCTCTGAGCGTCGAGCGTCGGCCAGATCCCCTCTTCACATCTCGCTGTCTCATTCTTACCAGACCATGGTGATCCATTTGCTCCTCCGAGGTGTACACGTGCTCCCACAAGGCCTCAATCACGTCTGCCTTGTCATGCATCAATACTCCACCAGGTTTTGCCGAGCCAACCAATCTGTCCGCCTGTTCATTCCCCAGCACACCGGCATGCCCAGGAGAAAAGATCCAGGTGATGCTTGCTACCCGTGACCTCCGAAGCGAAGCAAGCCACTCTGCACGAAGCTTGACTGTTCTCACCCTTCTCAGCATGCTTTCTGAGTCAGTTACAATCACAATGTGTGTATGTATCGTGTTTTTTAACCAGCTGCACTGACCGCCTCCACCTCCATTCTTAAGCTAGATGTAGTGTCATCATACGCCAGGCTCTCCTGCACCAAACGCCGACCATTAGTTTTTGCCAAGAACCCCCAGGCACTTCTCCTACCTCTCAACGCCGACCCATCCGTGTAGATAATCACATCACCCGGGGGAGAATTTTCCTGAATTAGTTGCTGAACTTCCACTTCCGTGGCCCCTGCTGGCCACTCCCTGCACTCCCGGCTCAATGTGATTATAACTCTGCACAAGTCTGACTGCACGGCTGGCACTCTGACCCACTACTCTTCTCGCCTGATGTTCTCCAAGGGGCACACCTGTCTGATCGTATCCTCCGCCTGAGCCATCCATGATTTCCCTCTTATCAGTCGCTGACCCTTAACTACGTTCAGCACCTCATGCAACGGGTGATCTGTGTCTGCAGCTACTCTGAGGTATACCTTCGCTTGCATCACCTTGTGCCTACCAGCAACAGTAAGCAGACCAAGGATGTAACGCATACACACTACTGCAGTGTCTCTGGTGCATCCCAGAATGACCCGCATAGCTTCATTCTGTATGCGCTCTAATTTTACCAGCTGACTCTTTGAAACAGTGAGCAGTCCTAGTCCATAATCAATCACTGAGAGGATCAAGTGCTGGTATTGTCTCACCTGACTCAAATAACTGTTTCCATACTGTACTGGAAGGCCCCGGTTAATGTCGGGGTTACGTTCTTGGAAAACGGAACTTTCAGTGAACCGACGTATAGCGAAACACTATTTTCCATAGAATTAAATGAAATACAATGTACTATGTAATGTTTATTTTGATGGTTGTTGATATTTATTGTCTAAATAGAGGTGGGTTGGAGGGCGAATGGTAGAGTTATTGGGACGTTGAGGCATTACATTCTTCCCCTTCTTCTGAGGATGAAACTACAACCTCTTCCTGCCTCTTTTCCTGGCTCTTCTCTGCTTGAACAAAAAAATTTGTCCAATGTCTGCTGCACAGTAACCAGCCTCCTCAATCATGGCCTTTAACTCTTCAGGGAAATTCTCTGCAGCTGCTGTATCAGCAATCGCCGCTTCACCTGTGGTCTAAATGTTGTATAAGTGTGAACGCTTCTTAAAGCGCTCAAGCCAACCACTACTCGCTCCAAAACTATCATCAGCACTACTAGTACTGCTCTCACCCGCATTCTTAGCTAGATCTTCATAGAGAGACTTTGCTTTCTCTTGGATAACCATCTTGCTCACAGGCATATTCCGTTGGTTCTGGTCTTCAATAAATACAGCCAATAATGTTTCTGTGTTCTCCATAAGAGTACTTCAGGTACGAGTATTCTTGGAAGCAATCAAAGGGGTTACGGTTTTAGCACCC
Source organism: Cepaea nemoralis (assembly GCA_014155875.1). NCBI lineage: Eukaryota > Metazoa > Mollusca > Gastropoda > Stylommatophora > Helicidae > Cepaea > Cepaea nemoralis. The sequence continues at coordinate 21,029 of JACEFZ010005615.1, forward strand.
TTTTTGATTGTGTCAGCACCTGCATGAATTGTCCTTACCGTCATTGGAGGGAAACCATGGAATTTATCAATATCAACAACCCGATCGCCAGCCTCATACCGGCGATATGGCGAAACGTAGCGACGTAAAGAGAAGTTATTCCCCTATGTGACAACGACGTTATAGCGAAACGATGTAAACCAAAGCGACATATAGCGGGGCCTTCCAGTACCAACATTCTTCTGTAGAATTCACAAGGTTTCACAAACTATGACTCAAAAAAAAGAAGGGAAAAAAAACAGAAGAAAAAAAAACAACTAATAACGCCTCATCGATAGGGGTGCAGCCATTTTGTAATAGTTATTGCCCATAGGCAAATGCCTCGATCCTGACGATCCCTACATAAGGTATTGATTTCGAGCCAGTTAGTGCCCTCTACATGCGATTATCCGTTACACACATTCTTCTGTGCACTTTATAATAGAGTTCCTGTTACTTTTGACTTATATATATATATATATATATATATATATATATATATATAATATATATATATATATATATATATATATATAAGGGGCGTTCATTTGAAATCCGTTCGTGCCACACCGCGCGTAATTGCGTACGTTGAACATGATCTTGTCATAGTCATGTGATAAGTACTGACCAAAGAATAAAAGAGTACGTGCTTATCGTTCCATGATGTATAGGTTATGTTTCTGAACGTTGACAAAATGGCCGGGTTGATCCAAAATCCGTCCAAAGAAGCTCAAAGAGCGGTGATTCAGTTCCTTTCATTTGAAGGATGTTGACCAGTGGACATTCATCGATGAATGCAGGCAGCGTATTGTAACAAATGTGTGTCGAAGACAACAGTGAAAGATTGGGCACGAATGTTTCGCAAAGGACGTCAGTTCACGACAGATCTTCGGCGGCCGGGTCAAGCACATATTGTGTTAACAGAAAAAAAACAAGCAATCGCCATAATTGATGCAGCAGTACAGATGAACCGTTGTCGAAGCATACGTTCGCTAGTGACAGAATTTGATATGTCAATTGGGACAATTGAAAAAGTCGTTCGTAAGAAACTGCAATATCGGAAGGTGTGTTCACAGTGGGTACAACGGATGTTGACCGACCACCAAATATAGGAACGCATTGAATGATGTTTGAACCACTTGCTGTGTTACAGGGTGGAGGATGATGCATTTCTGTTCCGCATAGTGGAAGGCGATGAATCATGGTGTCACCACTTTGAGCCGAGCAGCAAAAGAGAGAGCATGCAATGGAAGCATGCTGGATCATCAAAAGCCAAAAATAATAAGTTACATGTTTCCGCTAGTAAGGTTATGCTGAGCGCATTTTTTTACCATGAAGGGCTATGATGGCCGACTTTAAAGAACCCAGTGTCAACATTAACTCTGCCCACTCCTTGCAAACACTAAACAAGCTGCAAAAAGCCATCAAGAATAAACGACCTGGCTAGCTTTCTCGCAGTGTGATTTTGTTGCACGATAATGCTCGTCCGCATGTCGCAAAGATTGTGCAGGAAGCATTAGCAAGGAAGAAATGGGAAATTCTGCAACATCCAGCCTATAGTCCTGATTTGTCACCATGTGGTTTTCATTTGTTCGGACCTCTAAAACAAGCTCTCAAAGGGCAACGATTTCATACAGATGCAGACGTAATGAACTCGGTAAACACTTTGTTCAGTGAGCAACCACATTCCTTTTCTTTTGCGGACGGCATTCGCCGCCTATCTAAACAATGGCATGCCTCCCTGAATGTCTACGGCGATTTCTTCTGACCAACCCACGGTGCATAATTCATTCAAAATGAATGCTTTGTTTAATTCTACCACACCTGTTAATGTTTCTTTCATGCTTTTGTAATAAAGCCATTGGAACGGGTTTCAGATGAACGTCCCTAATATATATATATATATATATATATATATATATATATATATATATATATATATATATATATATATATATATATATATATATATATATATATATATATATATATATATATATATATATAAACTCAACACTTCCTCACTTTAACACTTTTTCTCTTACTGCAATTGACAGCTGTTTATTGGTCAGATCTTAGTCAGATATGACTGAGCTACCGTATAACAGTAGAAGGTACTACCTGCTTTCTGTTACCGCCGAATGTTAGACGGCACATGCCAGACGCTATACCCCACGTTGTGTAAGCAACTTCAGGCGAATAAGTGCAGTTGGAAGGGTACAAACCTTATCTTAGTATGAGGAAATGTATCCTAAACACTAAATGTCCCTGCAGGGCAGTCCAGGCCCTAAGCCTTAGTCGGTAACTGGTCTAGGCTAGAAGCTGAGACAGGTAGACACTTAGAGAACTTCTTTGCTGATCTGACTAAGAGCTTCTGCAGCTTGTCTTGTTCCAGACGTAATGTATGTTACCTTTCCTCTGGGCAGACCGAGAGAGGGATTATGCTGCAATATACATGATCTCTATAATGAAACCTAGGATTTGTGCAATGGAGAGGTATAGCTCCATCCATGGTCCATGCCATGGGTTGTAGTTATTGCGCTTGTTTTAAGCACAACGTAACAAACTATTCGTATAGTCTGCCATGATGGCAAGGTGCCATAATATTGGTCAGTAAGTTTTCATCTTGCAAAAGGCTACATTTGCTATATCTTTGATGACATAGATAACTTAGTTAACATGGGCATGGTGGTCTAATGGTTCTTACAGTGTTGTTTAAATGAAGCTAACTTTGAGAACATTGTATTTAAAGCTTTCTAATACCAAATGACGCTCTGTGTGTTATTAGCTGTTCTTCTTGTGTACCAATCACCTTTTTATGAGTGATTATACTTCTAAGCTTAACCATAGCATACTAAATATGACCCACAATACACTTGTTTTTACAAGGTTTGTATCTGGCTCTTGTAAAAGTAATAAAGCCGACCCAAATGAAAACAGATCCGGTAATGTCAAAGGACAATGAGACAGATCAGCGATTCAAAAAATAGGTACACTGAACATCTGCGGTTTGAACATTAAAGAAGAATAACTCATAGAAACATTGGAAAAGAGGAAATTTGGTCTAATGGGAATAGCGGACACCGGAATAAAACGGAGACGGTGCAAAGATATCCATCAAAGTTATACGCTTGTCTACTCCGGAGTGGAACAACAAAAAAAGGAAAGGCATGATGTAGAAATGATCATGGAACCACGGCAAGGATGAAGAATATTAGAAATTAAAAATATTTCAGATAGAATTATAACCATATAGAATACCATGGACATACAGAATACCATGGACAGACAGAAAGACCAATAAACAAGTCCTTCAAGAAACAAATGAAGATCGTAAACTGATTAGAGACATTAGACGTAGACAGTCAAAATTTGTTGGGCATGTTATGAGAAGAAATGAATTGGAGAATTTGGTGACAACTGGTAAGATCGAAGGGAACAGACCAAGGGGACGACCTAGAAGAAATAGCTGGATGGCTTGGCCACGTGACATGGTCGAGACAGAAACACGGAACTGATCCACGACTCTGGTGATCGAGTAAGATGACAAAACATGACCGCCCACGCTTATCGGCATGGCACATGATGGATGGATGGAGAATTATAACAGTGAGAATAAAAGAACAGACAATTATTATATATGTACAAATATACACACCATGTAATATAAACAAACACGAGCAAGAATGCGAGGAGTTCTTAGAAGACATCCATGACATAATAATTAAAATAGAGAAGCAGGACAACATCATGGTTATTGGAGACTTTAATGTAAGGCTATGTCATAACAGAACGGACATAGAGAAACATTTGTAGACCGACACAATGAATGAAATCATAATGGAAGCATATTGATAAAGCTATGTACTCAACACGACCTCTATATAACAAACACATTTTATAAACACAAATCTTACACATATCCATCCATCATGTGCCATGCCGACAAGCGTTAGCAGTCATGTTTTGCCATCTCACTTGATCACCAGAGTCGTGGATCAGCGGGGTAGGAATATTCCCTATCAAAGGAGACGTAAGGTGCCTCCGTCCCTCCGCTAGCCTAGGGACACCCTTGGGCAAGGTGGAGTATCCGTTTACCCCCCCCCCCCCTCTCCCACTCCCGATCAGGGTTGCGTGTAGCCATGGGTGGATGAAGTTGAAGAGCAGCCAACAGATAGTTGTAGGTTATGGCCTCCGGCTTCACGACGGTAGGCAGAGGATCTCTTTTTTTTTGGGGGGGGAGAGACAGTATGGTCACTGATCGGAAGGAAAGCAATGGCAGACTACCTTCTTGACAAATGCTAAGAATATCATGTACTGCAGTCTTACACATATACACCTGATATAAATGGAACTATATAGATACCAAAACCTGAACTGATTTTATATTAACAAGACATAAGAGAAAGAGAAATATATTAGATGCAAGGGTAGTACCCAGCTTAAGTATAAACATAGACCACAAAGTAGTTATTACCACAATAAGAACCAACAGAAGAAGAAAGCAGAGATCGGGAAAATACATACAAAGCAAAGTAGTATCTAAAAGACCAGACAGTGAGGGAACATTTATGAAAAAGAACTAAATGAAATCTTTGTAAAACTATCTAAAGAAAGAAAAACAGTGGAAGAAGAATTGGAGATGTTAAAATTAAATATTTTAAATACTGCAAAAATAACATGTGGAACAACGACCAAAAAAGAAAAAAAACGCTAAACACGGATAAAGAAAATAACACGCTGGTGGAACGCTGAGGTAAAGAAAGCTGTAAAAGACAAAAAGGAACACATCTAAAAAGTGGGTGAAAAGCAAACATGATCTTGATTACATAGAATATAGAATAACAATAAGACACGCGAAAAGAATAATAAAGAGAGAAAACCAAAGACTAGAGGGAATGTGGAGAAACTCTAAATAAAGACTACACAGAGGCAACAATAAACTTCTACAAAAATATCAGTGCATAAGAACCATTGCAGAACCATTTGACACAACTGAAGTAATTAAAAGCAAAAAAGAAGAACCAATACGTGAAACAAACCCCCCCCCCCCCCCAAAAAAAAAAAAAATAAAAATAAAATAAAAATAAAAATAAAATCCTAAACAGATGGAGGCAGTACTTCGAACAACTTCTCAACATTCCATCTGGAATTAAATAAACCGACACATATTTCAGTATAACACAAGAACTAGATACACTAAAAGAAGAAACTGGAGAAACCATCATAATTAGCACCTTGCATAAATCACCGGGACAAGACAACATAAGAAATGAACTAGTTAAAACAGCAAGAAAAGTAGGAACCAAATGGTTACATAGATTATTTAACCATGTTTGGGTAGAGCAACAGACACCTCAAGACCGAGGAATCACCATAACTATCCCAATTTGGAAACAACAAAGGCAGTAAAAGAGACTGTACATAATCCAGAGGCATTTCCATTTTGTGTCATACTGGAAACATATTTTGCAAAATTCTCGAGAAAAGATTACGACCTACAATAGAACCCCAGCTAAGCAAAATACAACTTGGGTTTAGGAAAAATAAAGGATGCCCAGATGCCATCTTTGCTCTTAGACTACTTATAGAAAAATCAATCGAATTCATTGAAACACTCTCCTTAGACTTTGTTGACAAAGAAAGGCCATTTGAGAGAGTAGATAGAAACAAGCTGTGACAAATCCTTAACCGATATGGAGTGAATACACATCTAACAAGAAACGTATACACTAAGAGTGAATGCACGTTAAGAACAAACGGAGGACACCCAGAACCCTTCAACATAAGATCTTGACAAGGTTGTATCCTGCCCCCCCCCCCCTCTTTTTTTTTCTTGTTCATAACCTATGTAGACAGTACACACAAAGAAACCAGCCAAACTGAGACCGAAACAACACAGCATGATAAACATAAGATAGAAGGAGAACCAACAACAAACTACACCATTACAGAACTCCTATTTGCGCAGACGATCAAGCACTAATAGCATAATCAGAAGCACAATTACAAGTCCACATATATAGTCTAAATGATGTATGTAATGAACATAACATGAAAATTAGCATCAGTAAAACAATGGTATTGGTAATCAAAGAAAAAAAACAATAAAGATTCATCTAAAAGAACACCATTGATACAAGTAAAGAGCTTCAAGTACTTAATAAGTATACTATCATCAAATAAACAAATCAGAAGACGAGATAGAAAATAGATGCAATAAGGCAAAATAACTCATTGGACAAATGGCACTAATACTAAAGAACAAACACGTATCAATAGAAAAGTACTCAATCTTCCTACCAACACTAAGCTACCAATATCAAACTTGGACAATGACAGAAAAAGAGAAAAGACAAATTACAACAAAAGAAATTAGATTCCTTAGAAGAATACTCAAAGTTTCAAGAAGAGTGAAATTCAGGACTAAAGTGGGAGTTATGGCAGCGCTAGATTTCATCAGAAAACAGCAAGTTCAATGCTTTTGCCATATAATTAGATAACCAGCCATCAGTATACCACAACAAACAATCATTTACAGACCAAATGGAAGCAGGAGAAGAGGCCACCCACGTAAACGATGGACAGGGGGAATAACAGAGTCCATGGGCATGTCGAAAATAATACAACCTGCAATCTGGACATTTTGAGGGAAGCTAAAACAACTTATCACGAACATCAAAAAGAAGCAGTCATCATTTTTATCCACATTATGAGATGACAAAAGACTGGACTATGTTGTGACCATCAGAAAGATATGTGGAAGGAGAGATGGAAGAAGACAGAGAAAGAGAGAAAATTTTTGACAGCTTTGTGTCGTGGAAAGTAAGGGATTCAATACAAGAGTTGATCCTTGCCTTCGGGAATCGCAAGTTGTTGAGAGGTATGATCGCCCACGCCAGCCAGCAAGGCACTGAGTGACGATGATGATGATGATGATGATGATGATGATGATGATGATGATGATGACGACGATGATGATGATGATGATGATGAAAGTAATACATTTGTTATTTTGTTACTGTCATTGTTTCGTCCACTGGACAACTCCTGTAACAATCTGGGACTGATCAAGGTATGTAAAGAAGATGGTGTTGTGGCAATATGTTATATTATGTTTTGACGCGTGTTGAGAATGCTGTTTTGATATCTTTAATAGAAAAGTGATTTTAAATGTGCATTTTACAAAACAAAAATACATACTGAGCAACTAACAAGATTTTTAATAACAAAGAATAAATAATGTGAAAGGATATGACAGAATCATTCTAACATGGATTTTTGAAGCTTAAGGTTAATATATGTGCCAATTCTTACAAGAAATTTAAATCCGTCACGTAAATAATTGTGCCAAATATTATGAGATTATTTAATATGTCAAAATAAGTTGAGTTGAGTTAAGAACCGATTTCACAGCATACGTGCTCTGCTATCATCTTCAACAACCAACAAAGAGTCCATATACTAATGGCATAAGTTGCAGCCTCATCACGTATCTGTCTGGCCTGTCCTCAGTTTACTGAGCGTCAGCCAGATCCTCAGGTCACTCCCAGCGGAACCAAATCCCCCAGGCTATGATGATATATCCTTATGTACTCACATCATAACACGATCCCACCTAGTCCTGACCTCATCTGCATTATCAGGCATTAACATCCCACTCAAGGGTGCAGACTCAGCCACTCTGACCGCCTCCTCGTTTCCAACAACATCTGTCTGTCCCGGAGAAAAAATCCAACAGATGTACCCACTTTTGATTTTTAATTTAAGTTAAGCATGCCACCCTGTAAAACGTATGCCTGTCTTCAACCTTCTCAGTCTGCCCTGTGAGTCAGTTACAATAGGGACATATGTATGCTGTCTGTTCTCCAGCCAGCGGAATGTCGCAGTGGTTGTCTTCACCTGCATTCTCAGACAAAATATTGTGATATCATATGTCAGGCTCTCCTGCACTAAACACTTTCAATTATTTTCTACAATAAGCCCTCGGACACATATTTTGTCAACATATAAACTGAAAACATTCAAACAGAGATTTTATTTTAAGATATTTAAATTTCTTCGTGAAATATATTTTTTGCGCATATCCTTTACAGGACATTGCAGTCAACACCAGCGTTTATCAGCTGCTGTTGATGTCTTGGCAAGTTTTACTTTCAGTAGTTTGCCATTGCTTTCTGAGCGACCGGCTCACATACCTCAGTAAGTAACCAGCGCGACGCAATCCGCCGCCAAATCTCGCGCAGCTGTTTCGTAATTGGGTATACAGGATTTTGAACAACGTCCGCAACCCCTTCGCCAGGGAGAGAGGCCAATGCAATATGATGTTTTAATTCTCTTTAGTTGTAATTAAAAAGTGAAGTAAATTATGAAGTGCTTTCAGAAACGATAACTTCGTGTTACGAATCATGAGAAGCCCGTGTATAAGAATATTGACTAATCTCTGACATTATAAATGTGTAATCCTTTAAAGGAAACTTCTGCAATAACTTTCTTTAAAAGATCAGTAAGGAGTCTTGTTAATACATAGTTGTCACATGGATCTAAAACGAAAACATGAATACGTGTTAATAAATAGTTGCGTACATAATAATCTTCAGCATAATAACATAATGCATTGTTATAATAACAAATCGTATCATTATCAGCATCATCGAGTGACATGCTGATAGGCGTGAGCGGTCGAGGTTCGCCATCTCACACTGTCACCAGAGTCTCCAATCAGGTTTGTGTTCTTGACCCGACCATGCCATGCTGCCAAATCATATATGTATGTATCCCTTTGTCTTTCTCTTTCTCTCTTAACATCAGTGCCAGGTTAGTGCCAGTTGTCACTAAATTTTCAAATTCATTTCTCATCATAACATGCAAAAATATCTTGACTGTCCTACGTCTAATTCCTCCACTGTGTCTCCGTTTTTCAGTTGTCTCTTGTAGGACTGCCTCTTGTGATTTTCTGTCTGTCCATTGTATTGTTTGCATTTTTCTCAAAAATCACATTTCCACGGCCATTAGACGTTTCTCAGCTTGTCTGTTAATTATCCATGTTTTACACACATACAACAAAATGAATATCGATCTGGCAATGTTCATGGGGTTAAAGCAGCACTAGATTTTATCAGAAAACAGCAAGTTAAATGGTTTGGCCATGCAAGTAGGTTACCAGTCAACAGCATACCACAACAAGCAATGATGTACAGACCAGATGGAATCAGAGGAAGAGGCCGACTACGTAAACGTTGGACGGAGGGAATAGCAAAGACCATGGGAATATCGATATATGAAGCCCATACTCGGGCACTCTTACGAAGTTTATACTTCACCTCGACACCGCAAGGTACAAAAAGAACACGATGAGATGATGAGATGAGATGAATGTTCATGGATTACGAGATAGACCAGCGACTCAAAAAATAGGCACAATGAACGTCTCCGGTTTCAATAGTAAAGAAGAAGAGCTTATAGAAACAATGGAAGAGAGGAAAATTCGACTGATGGGAATAGAGGACACCAGAACAAAGGGAAAGGATGCAAGGAGCTTCAACACAGTTACACGTTTGTCTACTCTGGAGTAGAACAGCAAGAAAGGGCAAGACACAGGTGTGGGAATAGTCATCAGACCACGGCTGGCAATAGGAATTTTTTTTGGTTTTTGGTTCACATATCCTTTACAGGACATCGCTGTCGACATCAGCATCTTTCAGCTAATTGTTGATTTCTTGGCAAGATTACTCTCAGTAGTTTGCTATTGCTTTCTGAAGCGACCGGCTCACATACCGTTAAGTTACAGACGCGGAGAGAACCACACCCGATTCTCGCGCAACGTCACGTTACTTACGAGAGTATACGAGATTAGGGAGAAAGTCGTGTAACCTCTAGACCAGGGACGCCGGCAGCAAAAGGAATACTAGAAATAAAATATATATCAGACAGAATCATAACGGAGAGAATAACAGAACAAGCAATTACAAGATGTGTACAAATATGCGCTACCATGTAATACAAACAAAAATGAGGAAGAATGCGAGGAATTATATGAAGACATCCATGACGTGCTAAATAATATAGATAAGCAGGACAAAATCATAGTTACGGGAGACTTCAATGCAAGACTAGGACATAACAGAGTGGGCATAGAAAACCAACTGGGAGCATTTGGAGATCAGCGTAATGAAAGGAATGATGACGGAAGTACGAACGAACGAACGAACAAACTTTATTTTAAAAGGATTAAGAATTGGGCACGCAGGCCCGTCTTGCATTCTGCGCTTCTATCACTCACTTTCATACATTATTTCATTCATACATCTTTCAAGGCTAACAGGGAGCAGCAACAATATAAATGGCATGCATTATAAAGGCATTGGCAAAATTCGAACATCAATACTACACGACTCAGTAATATTAGAAATAGAGTAGACTGATAGAGCTATGCAGCCAATACGACCTCTATATAACAAACACATTCTATAAACACAAAGACTCACAAGTATAAATGGAACGATCCAGATACTAAAAGCCAAATTGATTTTATATTAACTAGAAATAACAGAAAGAGAAATATATTAGATGCAAGGACAGTGCCCAATTTAAGTATAAACATATCATAAAGCAGTCGTTGCCAGAATAAGAACCATCAGAAGAAGAAAACAAAGAGCAGGAAAATATATGCCATGCGAATCGGTAAACTTAAAAAAAAAACCTTAAAGACGAGGCAGTAAGGGAAAATTATGAGAAAGAACTAACTGAAATCATTGTAAAATTGCCTATGGAAAGACAAACAGTGGAAGAAGAGTGTGAGATGTTCAAATCAAGCATTTTGAATACTGCAAAAATAACATGTGGAACCACGAAATAACACAAAACACGGATAAAGAAAATAACCGGTTGGTGGAACGCAGAGGTAAAGAAAGCAGTAAAAGACAAAAAGGAAAAATATAAAAAGTTATTGAAGAGCAGACAGGAATGCGATTACATAGAATATAGAATAGTGAGAAGACATGTGAATATAATAGTAAAGAGGAAAAACAAAAAGACTGGGAAGAGTATGGGGATAACCCTAAATAAAAATTACAAGGAGGTAACTAGACACTTCTACAAAAAGATAATTGCAATGCGATCCAGAGGAGAACCCTTTGACCCAACTGATCCTAATAAGATGGAAGCAGTATTTCGAATAAATTCTCAACATTCCATCAGATGTCACAGGACTTCAAGAAACCTACACAGATGCCATCGAAGAACTAGAGCCAGACATACTAAAATTATAAATTATAGAAGCCATCAGATTAACCCCATTGAACAAATCATCGGGACAAGATGAAATACCAAATGAACCAATTAAAGCAGCAAGAGAAGTAGGAACAGCATGGCTACATAGACTATTCATGTTTGGGTAGAACAACAGACACCACGAGACTGGGGAAACGCCATAATTATCCCAATTTGGAAAAACAAAGGCAGCAAAAGAGATTTCACACAATACAGAGGCATTTCACTGTTGAGTCATACTGGGGAAATATTTTGCAAAATTCTTGAGAAAACATTTCGAGCTACTATAGAACCCCAGCTAAGCGGATTACAACTTGGATTTAGGAAAAACAAAGGATGCCCAGATGCCATTTTTGCTCTTAGACAACTTATAGAAAAATCAATCGAATTCAATGAAACACTCTTCTTAGCCTTTGTTGACCAAGAAAAGGCATTTGATAGAGTAGATAGAAGCAAGCTGTGGGAAATCCTTAAACAATATGGAGTGAGTATACATCAAACAAACCTATTTAGAAGCTTAAACAACAACAGTGAATGCATAGTGAGGACACCCAGAACCCCTCTCCATAAGATCATGGAGAACATGTAGTACGACAAGGTTGTGTCCTGTCCCCTCTCTTGTTCATAACATATATAGACAACATATGCAAAGAAACCAGCCAAACAGAGACCGCAAGAATACCGCATGAGGAGAACATAGAAGAATAACCATCTGCAAATCTAACCATTAGAGAACTCCTGTTTGCAGACGACCAAGCACTAATAACAAAATCAGAAGCTAAATTACAAGACCGCATGTATAGTCTAAACGAAATGTGTAGGGAACATAATTAGCACAAACAAAATAGAGGTGATGACTATAACTAAAGAAGAAACAAAAAAACAACAATTCACCTGAACGAATATCCTTTGAAACAAGTAAAGAGTTTAAAGTACCTAGAAAGTATGATATCATCAAATGGCAAATCAGAAGACGAGATCGAAAATAGATGCAATAAGGCAAACCAACTCATTGGACAAATGGCACCAATACCAATACTAAAGAACAAACATGTATCAATAACTACTAAGAAAGCACTTTACAATACAATCTTCCTATCAATTCTATGCTACCAATGCCAAACCTGGACAATGACAGAAGAAGAGAACAGAAAAATCACAACAACAGAAATGAGATTCCTGAGAAGAATACTCAACGTATCAAGAAGAGATAAGATCAGAAATGAAGAAATCAGGACTAAAGTGGGGGTTATAGCAGCACTAGATTTTATTAGAAAGCAGCAAGTCAAATGGTTTGGCTATGCAAGTAGGTTACCATTGAACAGCATGCAACAACAAACAATGATGTACAGTAGGTTACCATCAACAGCATGCAACAACAAGCAATGATGTACAGAACTGATGGAAACACGTAAACGTTGGAAGGAGGGAATAGCAGAGTCCATAGGAATATCCATACATGAAGCCCATAATCGGGCACTCTCACGGTGTTTATACTTCACATCGACACCGCAAGGTACAAGAGGAACATGATGAGATGAGATGAGACAACAATATGAGTTTTATATAGTACTTCAACATTCTTTTTCTCGCTGAAATTGGTGACTTTTTGTTGATAAATAAATAATATAAATAAATATTAAAAGGGGGCTGCGTGGTATAGAGGTATGGTGTCCGCCTCGAGTGCTGGAGGTCCCGGGTTCAGGCCCCGGTGATGACCGGGATTTTTTCTCGTGCATATCTAGTAATAAAATTTCCCCTGGTCTCTGGGTAGTGAGATCGGACGCCCGTGTGTATTGTTGCGCACGTAAAAAATCCCTTGGCAGTTGGAAATTGAAAAAGAGAAGCCTAACGGCTCTGCCCGGGAAAAATTTCGAGTTAAAAATCTACCCAAAGTATTTCAGGATCCTGGCCGGTGCTATTGAGTTCGTGCACTGAGCTGAGTTTCTCCAGACTCAGATTTGACTTAAACAGAGAACGGAGCGCTTATGGGCTGCACCCCTGTGGCGTCATGTTGATCCATCGACTAAACTAAACTAAACTTGTTCATAAATATGTTTTCGTTTTGCAGAAGGCCACCTTTGCCTTGACAGTTCTTGATCTAATCTCTGAAAGGCATGTAACATCAGATGTTATAACTGTTCCCAGATAGTTATACCGATTTATCTGTTTAAGAATATTTTCATTAACTTAGATTTCATCAGAAACCAGCAAGTTAAATGGTTTGACCATACAACTTGATAACCAAATAACAGTGTACGAAAACAAGCAATGTGGTATATGGTATTTCGTTCTTCTTTGAGGCAACTATGATAATAGTGTTGTTACAAATTAATTCCAAACGTAGTTTCTCACTGTGTATAATAACAAATGGTATAGATGTTTTGATACATGCCTGGATAACTACAAAAAATAATACTACTTAACATTATCAAAATATAAGCAATGAAATAATACTATCATAATGAACAATACTAAATATTCTTTTCTGTAAGATATGTAATAAATTGTGTGCATAATGCGTACACATGTACAAAGTACATAGAATTATGTGCTTATTTAATACACAGAACATGTGCAAAATAAACATTACATATTATTGTGTTATTTAGATATGAATTATTCAGTATAATTCAACCGCTGTGAGCATAAAATGCGGTTTTCAGAAAAAAATGAATGGATTTCAGTTGCAGGCATAATGCAAACACACAATTTATTGAAAACTCTGTCTTAGTAACAATGAATCAATAACCTATATAATAATACATCCAAACGATTAGGTCTTTTTTCAGAACGATGCTGTTATTATGATGTGCCGAAAAGAGTCTAAATTTCTTGACATTTCTCTATCTTGCACCCTCATGCCCAAACTGTCTGCCATGTCTTGTGTCTATCTTCGTGCTAATATATAGCTTTCCACAACCCAAAGCCTGGGTGACATTTAGAGACCTTGTGTTGCCCATACGGCATGATCCCCTAGTTTACACCATAGGAAAGATAACACTAACACATCTGGAACAGGACACTGTAGAAGTTACTGGATCAGTAAAGCAATGCTCTTAACTATCCGCCTGTTATATATATATAAATGAATTGATAACCAGCATGGGTTATGAATAGACATGATTGATCGCCCATGATGGTTAGCAAGGCATTTAATGAGGGAGATCTATTCCTGTAAAGGTCCACATTAATTAAGCACACTGACGTAAATGCATTAACTGTAGCAAAGATTACGTAACAATAACATATACCTCTGGCTAATTTACTTCAATAAGTAATCTTCATTAACTGCTCACTATTCTAGCATTAAGTCCTATTCACTCAGGATACAAAATCATTTTTACAACGAATTATCTTTTATTCACAAGGACAATAATGATACAACACGCACATAAAATATTCACATAAACTGGATATGCCAATTTTCAAAATAACAAACCAATCCGGTATTTATTCTGTTTAAATATGATATAAATACACATATTGGCAACAATGTAGGTCACGTATTATTTTATGCTCATTTATTGTTACTTTTTAGGTTTAAATTAATTGTAACTGTAGAACTAAATCACATAACAACCAACTATAAATAAATGTAAGTCTAGCTGTCTTTAGTGATTTACATGACTTAACTAATAACGCACAGAGACGTGTGTGTAGTTTGAACTACATGTATTTATTTTCTTCATTTGATGTTCCATACGTGTAAATTTATACAAGTCTCTTAAACTGTTCAACTCGCCAAATACATCAGCCTCTTTTTATTCTTTTACTTCCTATCGTTTGAGGTTTTATATAGCTTTAAAGTAAGCACATTGTATACTATATTGTGCAAAACGTAACTGATAATATAAATGGCTATAAAGATATGTTTACAAACTTATCAACAGAACGAAATGAAACAAAATGCTTGGTAAAGATTACATGTCATCAATGCGGCCTTTATGTCAAAAATGATATGATAATGAGAATGATATTATAATCGCACCCAAAATCTCACCCTCTGTGCAGTAAAAGTTAATTATATGAATTATTATCTGGCAAATGTAATCAGGAAAACAGGAACTGTAAGAGAAAACCAAAGATATTCGTTTGGTCAGTTCACTGCTGGGTTTGACACAGTTCCGGTGTTGATCTCCAGATTGTTGTTTTCAAGTTGAATCTGTAACAAATTTATTCAATCCTGTTTAAGTATTATTCTAATACTGATAGCATTTCGCAAGTAATTTATTCTTTAATTAATTATTACTTAGTAGGTATAACATGTGATACAATTTTGTGTCAATGTATTCTATACCAAGAAACCTTTGAGTAATTATTTACATAGTAGTAGTACCGAACTGGACATTGGATGGGAGTTCACAACAATTAGATGTTGAGAAAAAAACATCAAGCAAATGATAACCTTGGTGAAATCTCAATTGAAGAGACAGAATTATGCACCTATTTTGGCAGCAATGTGGAATATGGAGTGGAAAAGATAAAGATAACAGAATTATAATACATATATCTACTGAATTATTTATATCACAAGGATATTTGTAGAAGTCAAAAGAAATTAAACTTAACACAAAACTTAGAATATTCAATTCCAACATTAAATCGGTAATACTTGATGGATCAAAAGCATGGAGAATAACGAAAGCAATTTCAAATAAACTACAAACATTCACCATTAACTAATTGGTTACTGTGCAGGATAGAAGGAATAACATATGACAGAATCGCCAGTGTGAAGCTCATAGAACCAAGAAGTGAAGAAAAGACTATCGCTGGATAGGATATACAGTGAGAAAACGTAAGAATAGCATAACAGAAATTCGTTTGTCTAGAGCCCAGAGAGCAACAGAAATGATGAAAGAGCTAAATCCTCACAGAGAAGAGAATTAGAAACAGAAATAAATAACTTAGGGAGAACATGGACAGAGCTACATCGGATAGCAAAGTATAGGAGGGCTTTGAGTGAGTTGTTTGAGAATGGAGGATACAGCGTGAAAGAAGAAGATAGAAGTAAGTGCAATATGTGATACTATTCTATGTCAGTTTATTGTAAACAAAGACAACATTGTGCGTAACGTTTTACATGAACAGGAATGAACAACATAAATAACTAGGAAGACCTCACACTAAACACTCATTAAGAAAGTTTATCTACTATAAATCAATATTACTGTGTGAAAAACTCATTCAGGATTACGTTATACAAACTATATATGTATTACACAAATTATTTGTTAGATAACTTAGACAACTGAGAAAACCTGAAGTGTAGAAAATAATACTGACAGGACGTCACAACAGATATAAATATATTTGTTAAGGCTTAAAGTTTTATTATTTTTTTAAAACCAAAAACAGCTTTTAACATCCAGTAAGATATTGTTTCCATTAATATTTGTTACACTCTAATCTAATTTCTGTTGTCTTTTATTGAATTGGTTTTTTAATGGCATACGGACCTAGGATAGAAATATGAGGAAACACATTTAAATGCCTGCATGCATACACTACAAAATGTTCTTGAAACGGGTATTCACTGTATTTTCGTTATTCTGACCAGGGTATAAGTGTGTAAATGTGCTAATTTAATACATTTGCTCATTCATCTTGGCAGAAACACATACATCATCTTACACTCTTAACCTGTGCAGTTACAATTGTTAAATTAGAACACATAACAAGAAGAAGTCAAGAACAGTTGACTATAAACCTAAAACCATCCATAAGCATAGCATAACAGACCTAAAAAAAAGGAACTCATCCACACAGACCAGAGAAATACTAATAGCTTTCAGAATATATTGCACTTAAATTACCCAGTTTTTATGAACATTGTAGTTACTAAATATCGCATATGTTGTTTTTCACACAATGTTGCTTCATTGGTCTTTTTTATTTCCTTGTGGTATAAACAATAACTCACCCCAAAAATCTTATTTTCAAATCCGTTGTTCTTTCCCTTCTTCCTTCGCTGCCACCATAAGATACAGAACAGTGTTAAAATCACACTAGTTGCCGCAGTCACAACACATGAGGTCACAACACCAATAAGTAACTCTGCTGAAGTGCTTCCTGTAAACAACAATAATGTAGTTTTACATTTCATACATTAAAATATGTAATTTATATTAACTGTTTGTAGTCTTTAGTTAGTTTAGATTGTTTAGTTTAGTTTAGTCGACGGATCAACATCACGGCACACTGGTGTAACACATACGTGCTCCATTTTACGCTTAACTCAAGCCTGAGTCCTGGAGAAACTCAGCTCAGTGCACGAAATTCTGTAGCACCGGCGAGTATCCTGAAATACTTTGGGTAGATTTTTAACCTGAAATTTTGGCCCGGGCAGCGTCGTTAGGCTACTCTTTTTCGATTTCCAACTGCCAAGGGATGTTTTACGTGCGCAACAATACATACGGGCGTCCGATCTCACTACCCAGAGACCAGGTGAAATTTTATTACTAGAAGTCCACGTGAAAATATCCCGGTCCTCGCCGGGGCCTGAACTCGGGACCTCCAGCACTCGAGGCGGACACCATACCTCCGAGACCACTCAGCCTCCTCCCCTTCCACATTCCCCCTCCCACTTTGGAACAGCTCTAAAACAAAAGGTAATTGTTATCTTATAGCAAATACGGCTATAAAATAAACATAAATAAATTGTCCTTTAGCAGTATCCTGGCTGGGGTCTGTGATATGATAGAGAGATCACATTTTGTAGGCCTGAGAACAGGGAGAAATAGGATGCACCGTGTTCTTAATGAGGACAGATAATTATCAGTTCCCTTCCACATTACAATTTCTTCCTACTACAGTTTGTAGTAAACTGAGATTAAATACCACTGTCCTAATCTGTTATCCTATCCCAGAAATTTATAGAAAATTATGTGAACTAGAATCTATGTAAGTACACATCTGTGACAACCACTATGATAACGTTGACTATAAAAGAAATTATGGTATTACTTTCGAATCGTGTGTGAAGTACCATATTTTTATTAGCATGCACACTTTTACACTACGCTACTACATTATATAGTGATGCTATTGCGTTTATATTAACATTATCAATTAATAAGAATATATACTTATCTGCTCATAAGAACAAACTGAAAACCTCAAAAACACTCTTAAAAGATAATACTGTTTCATACCTCATTCACTCATTTTTTTTTTATTTCAGAAAGGTTGTTGAAATCACAAGAAGACAATTACTTTCATTCTAAAGGTATACATTTCTGGGAATAATTGGGAGGAACATCCATAACAGTAATAACAAAATAGTGAGCACTTACGTTTACAGATATAATGATATTCTGTAACAGATATTTGTTAAAATATAATGTTTTACATACAAAAAGTGACAAAACAACAGCTGACAGAGTCCTTATCTAGCAAATTATGTAATGTATAATTCGTTAAACAAACATAATAGAGAAGCAAAATGACAACAACAACAACACTCTTGTGAATAGCAAGTATTTTAAAACACACTTAATCGGATACATTGTGTGTGTGTGTGTGTATACACACTCACACACACACACCCACACTCACACACACACACACACACACACACACAAATAGGAAGTGATGATGGTAAGACACAAAGAAGCGACTAACAGAGACATTGCATATCACTTATGCAGGTCAGCATGGCTGAATGGATAAGAACGTCTTAAACATCCGGTGTGCTGATGCCGAGGTAAGCGGTTCAACTCCTACACAGGACAGCTGGACTACAATGTTGACATATCGTCCTTGACTTTGGGGCGTAACTTACAAGTATCTCTGAAATCGGAGTGTGTTCGCCTGATGTCGAGAGACACTATTAATAGGGAAAGCTAATCCACACGCAAAATTAAGTCCATCACTACTATAAATAGTGTGTATGGACTACGCTTGAGTTCAAAGCGAGCGCAAAAAAAAAAATCACACATTAAGAAACACTATTGTCTATCACACGTTTTGATACACTGTTTAACATATGACTAGAAGTGTAAATTATATTGATAATGTAAAGAAGCAAAGTAGTAGCTTGCCTAGCACTGCTGACCACTTACGTGATTCCAAAGTTACAAAATGTACTGGATGGAATTTCACTTCTGCATCAGATGACAGCAGCACAACCAACTGTGCGGTGTAGGTTGTGTGTGGATCTAAATTCTGGAGCTCAACTTGAGTTGTGTTTACTGTTAACTCTTGTTTCCTGTTTAAATATTTAAAACGCGTCAATTATATTAATGAAATTGAATGATTCATTTTATATACTCATTTATTGTCAAAGGGGGCACGTTAGTGTAATCACTGGGAGGTTACACTGATAATGTTATGATCGCGATTGGACGAAGTTCTAAAGCCTGCGCTCGTTGTCCGCTAGGTGAGGAAACGACTGGCGATGCATTCCCCGTGCCATTTAGATCTATAAAATCGTATTGTCCTAGCACTTCTCAGAGCCATTGCAGGTTCATGCTTCGGGACCTATTATTCTTTTAAAAGCCACTGAAAGTATGGAATTCTTGCATTTAAGTAAAAGTTCTTCATTTTAAAATACATTATCATTGTTAAGATGTTGTACCATGTCTGTGGCGAAGGAGTTACGAATGCAGTTCATAATCCAGCATACCGCGTTTGAAACACAGCTGCGGGCGATTTGGAAGCAGACGGTCTTGTTTTAGTTTCCTTACAAAGGTATGAGTGTTGGTCGTGCAGAAAGCAATAGCAAACTACTGAACGTAAACTTTCCCATGAATAACAGACAGCCAGAAAATGATGGAGTTGACTGCAACGTCCTGTAAAGGATACACAACTGATTAGTTATTTAATCATTGTGTAATTTACGGTGTGATATTGACCACATAGCCTATCAAGTGCTGATTGGTCTAAAGAACTATGTAGGTAGCACCATTAACATAATACACGTCAAGGCATGTAAACTTGTGACTTTTTCACTTTGATTACACATGTTTGAAATCAGAAACAAGTATCAAGCATTTAAGCACTTTACGTCTCCATTACTATCACCCATACTGAAACATCCAAATACACCTTAGTATATTGGGTCTAGTGGTTACACATCCGCTTCACACGCCAGTGATCCGGGGTTTGTTTCCGGGTCCGATCAAGGATATGCACTAGTCACGAGCTCAAACGAGAGCGAAACCCGAGTCTAGAGCTTCCACATTGACGTGGATGGGCCTTAGGTTCATACCAGAATGCGATCAGCTGTTGCCAGTAGTGGGTTGTGCTCAATATTTAATTCTGAACATGTTTGGTAACAGCTTTGTAAAGCTGGGTCGACCCCATGGTTTTACTGGTCAGGAAAAATGGATCTTGCCATTGCTGGGGATTGAACCAGGACCACTGTATCGGCAAGTATGTGTACTAAAATGATGCCACAAAGGTCCCCATGACATTAACAGGAGCATTATATTCCCAATTCTAGCATTGAATATGGTACTTTGTTAAGAACAAATGAATGCTACATGATAAACTACTGAAATTGGACGATCATTGTTGACCATCTCACGCGATCAGCAGATTCTTGAATCAGCTCTGTGTTCTCGTTCAAGCCAGCCAGGTATTTATTTATCTCTTTGCCTTTTCCGTGCTCATTTCTCATCAATATTTCCTGCTGTCACTATGTTTTCTAGAATGAAGAATACAATGGCTGTGGGAAAATCTCAGTATTTCAATGTTTTTGGCCACTGGCAGCAAATAGCCTTGCTTTGTGAGATGGCGTGGTGATTTCAATCAAAGGAAAATATGGAGTGTAAGCTATCCATCTGTTGGAGTAGAGAACTAAGTATAGAACTAGTTGCAATGATTGTAGACAAGGATTGTTCTAAAGTTTGGCTAACCAGCTTACAACAGGTATAATCTGCATCCACACCCTTTCACTTCTCTTGGGAGAAATTGTTACAATTATATGAATCTAATCATGAATTGAGTGTTAATCGCTAAAGAAGAAAACAGTCAACATTCCGTGGGCATGTCATGAGAAGAAGAAAGTTGAAGTATATCATCACAACGTGAAAGTTCGAGGGCTGGAGAAGCAGGAGAAGTCCAAGAGAGAGAAACTAGACATTTTTACAGCATGAAGGAACATCAGTATTATAAATAACTTGTGGTACACAGCCAAAAGGATCTGGGCAGGAACGCTCTTCAACGCCATAACGCATGGACTGAGAGAAGAAGACTGTTATATATTTCACCTACTCAGGAGAAATGTTTAAAGCTAGTCATTTACTAAAAGGTAGCATATTTCTCCGATATAACACTTTATGTTATTGAAACCGCCTTGAACGGATATCACTACACAATCACAAGATATATAGGTGCTCAATCTCCATCGGCATTGGATAAAGTGTTTATTCTGCTGATTTCTTCCTTATACATAATATAATACACCATACTAGTTTATTGAATAATGATTACAAAGACAGAACACATCTGTTCTCACACAGTCTGGTACAACTCATGATGGGATTGTTTGTAGAGTATGTCAACTGACGTCGGCTGAGACTGGACAGGGAGATGATTCCAATAGAATACTGCAGATGTTTCTGCCACTGTTACCATTGTTAGTGAGAAAGTCAAAGCTGTTGGAGCTGTAGGAAATAACATTAAAGTATATGCAATCAAAGTTAAAGACAATACAATAAATGTGTTTGTAGCAAAAACTACAGAAATAAAATGAAAACATCAGTTGTTAGAGTGACACTCTTTCTTGGAGAGTCAGGACGTGTTTTTGTGATCTCTTACTTCTCCGATTATTATTACTGGCAGCTGAATTCACCTATCATGGTTTCTTATATCGGTATGCTCGTTGCGATTCTGTGGATGCGGTTAAATAGTTTTTAGATTAATATAAGTGTTGATTATCGCAAAAATGCATGTTGTATATGAATCAACCAACCACTACACGGGACTTCAAATTGCCCACGGCGTGTCTAGAGTACAATGCGTCAAGTTTAGTTATTCGTAACATTATGCAATAATGTCAGCGAAAGGAGAGAGCTCTTTATTGGAATTGAATGGTGAAAGGACTCTTTCCGGTTTAAGATCGGCTGTAAATAAAACTTACACACTAAACAAAGAGCAGGCGGTCAAGAACAAGCTATCCAGATGTATGAATCCCGCTGGCCTAGTCGTCAAACACACTAACTCAGGCCAGTGTGTTTCGGTTTCTTTCAACAACACACTCCATTATGAGGCATTCCGAACTTGTCTACTTAACTACTACAAGCTTGAACTAATTAAACCCAGACAAGATTAGCGCGGGGTCTATGTTAAAGACCTGATTATGACGCCAGTGATTACGATCCATTTATACCACTCGAAAGATAAACTAATGACACAAGGAAATGTTGAAAACATTAATTCTTGGGTAAAACTAGATTTTGTCGAGCTTGAAAACTCGATACAGACATTCACCGAATCTATACAGACCGCAACTACATCGGTAGACAGCACACCAGCTAGCAATGTCCTTTAATTAATTCATACGACGAGTGTACAGGACAATATCAACACGAGGCCTGCCAACCCACCAGTGATCTTGGCCTTTGAATACCCAAATGGAGCGCATCAAAACAACATAGAACCCAGCGTGGAGGTTGCTGAAGAATTACGTGTCTTAGAAAACAATAGCGTCGTAACAATCAATGGACACTCGTTCGACTATCAACAGTGCATTGAAGAATTAGAACAATCACTAAAGACGCTCATTGTCACTGTTTCAGCTAACATCGAAGCAAACAGTAAGACCAGCAGTGATTACAATTCTCTCAAGGCAGAAGTCGCGAGCCTGCGAGAGGAAATTTGCTGCTGTGAAAAACAGTTCAAATCTTACAGAATATGTAGTCCATCGATTAAACCAAAGAAGCTTGTATTTCCCAAGCAACTGATTCATCCTTGGGGAATCTTGGGGAAGCTCACTCCAACGCAAAACAGATAACTACTATGATAACACCTCAACGCGCAGAGAAAGATAAACAACAACAAACACACCAATGTGCAGAGGAAGATAAATTACAACAAGCAATTTATCCCACAGACGTCAAAATAAGCAATAGGTTCGAGGTGCATCAAGAAAAATCACAAGAAAACGTACAGTGCTAAAACACGCTGCCAACAGACAACACATGTCTACAAGAAACACTATGAGAGAACCACGTGGAGAAAAACAGACTTCTAACAACCATAAATGGAAGAAACAATGGACAAGCGTGCTAACAACCAACATATGCAGACAGCACAACCCGACTGTACACACATTATATTAGGCGATTATGTAATGAACGGCCTATACAGCGACAAAGACATTGTTTCCATAATCCCACTGCCTGGGGTTTGTGTTGACCAGCTACAGACAAGATTAGCAGACTGGTTGTAAATTATAACGTTAGAAAGGCAAGCGTACACATTAGAATAAATGACACGATGAACATCCAACACATCACAGTATGTCAGCTGCTGGCACTCTTGAACGGGCTACGTCACACTTTTCCTAACTCGTCTATTTTCTTCTCCTCCATCATATCGCGAGTTATGGATTCCAGCGTCGTCTAGCTGACATAAATAACAACATATTGCAGAAGTTCTGCTCACACAACAATATAAAGTTCATCACCAATGCACCGTTCTTCACTTCACAGGCTGGTGCACACAAAAATAGATCAAATACACGTGTCTACATTGGGCACCAGCTTGCTCGCAAAAAATATCAAATACTCCGAACGGACACAACATTTATCCAATACAGGCTTGCGTAGGACACTATTAGCTACTACACCTGAAACTCAAGCCAGACGACATACTACAGTCACATCAAGTACCAATAGGCCAGAAGTGCGCAGACCATTCATAACCACTGCACCTGAAATCCAAGCCAGATGGAACACTTCCACCACACCAAGTCTGTACAATACTTCCTCTTTCACACAAGAGGGTGATAATTATGAAGATATGTTCCCTATTCTCCTCAGCAAGAAACAATCTATCATTAACAACGACGTGCCACTACAGCCTCCTGTTAGCCATGAATCAGAGCCTGCATTTGGTAGTTGTTACACACCCGTATGAAATCAACAGTATCAATTTCGAAGACACAAACAATAGATTGCACGATTTATTGCCTGGCATATTTCTCTGCATCTCGTCAGCAGAAATACTGCAGACATCACACAACATAAAGTAAATTAACTAGATAAATCCTTCAAGTTGAAATATACACATATTCGCACAGTAATGTCAATTATCTACCACGGTAATTTTAAGCTGACTAACATGTCTGTTGTACAGCAGCAGAGAAGTGCGTGGGCATTTACAGCCCGTTCAGCGGGCCGAACCGTTCAAGAATCCAGTGGTGCCCACTCTATGACCACGAGCAGCATGATGATGGAGGTGATGGCAGTTACACAGGCTTTCATATGGCTGGAATCACAGCATTATACCAACGTGTGTGTACTAAGTGATTCAATGAGCATGATTCAGAAGGTCGAAGCTGGATCTGTACGTAGACAGTGGACTGAGTCGCTGCGGAAGTCTGTTGTCCGCAAAGTCACCTTCATCTTCGTCCCGGGACATGCGGGAGTCGAGGGAAATGAACGAGCTGATAAATTGGCTGGCTCTGCACCCTCTGTAGATGGCCAGCCCATGGATCGTGCCGATGTTATTAACGCCCTTAAAGATATGGCGAGAACAGAGGATTTTGACGCCAGTGATTCCACATCGCTTTCCAGGATGAAAGACCTGGGAGTAAGAATCGGCACAGCCAGACGCGAGAGGTACATCGGGAAAACAAAGCGCCTCGTCAACCAACACAGAACTGGCACTATTAGCCACCGGACGCTGATGCATATGCTGGGGGAGGATCTGAGCACCTATGGACATGTCCGGAGTGCAACGAAGATACCCCAACTGATAACTAAACTAATGTCTTTCTGTTTGCACAATTCTGGCTTGCGTTGATTGATCATAATTGCTTCCGCAAATTTTAACAAGCGAGTATTTTGTGTGTTAAACAACACGCGAAAGGCAGTGTCTCTGTCAACCACATGGCCGCTTTAGATAATGTGCCTACCAATTGAAGACGTCGGGAGCTTCCGTTGTGTCGGCCCCACAAGGCTAGCATCTCCTGTGTGTTGTATCTTGTTGACCCATTGAGGTATGTGTTCTGACACTCGTTTGTTAAGCTGTCTCTCTGTTCGACTAATGTAGAAGGCCTGGCATCTACATGTGAATTGGTAAATACAATTGTTTGTGGCGTACAGAGAAACAGGCTCTTTGACTGCTGGTGTAGGAATCGGTACGGTTTTATATCTAATGACTGGAGTTGCAGCACAGAATGTTCGGCCTACTGATGTAGTAAGCCGGTCTTGTAGACGTTGCATTACGTCATCCCCTCGAATGGTTAGCTGGATGAATACCTTGAGTTTAGGGACTGTAGTTACGTCTGGTTTTGGTTTGGGCCGTTGGCAGTGGCGCTTTATAAAACCTGTGGAGTACCCATTCAGGTTTAAGACATTCTTCAGAGTTTCACATTCCTCTGTCAGTGTGTCCTGGGTGCATATCTTTCTAGTACGGTCAAACAGGGTCCGTACTAAGCCCTGTTTGTACTGGACAGATGTGAAGCTCTGAAAATTTAGGTATTGGCCAGTCCATGTTCCTTTGCGATACACCGATTTTGAATTGTGCCGTCTGCTCTACGTCTAATTAGAATATCTAGGAACGGCAACGCTTCGTTGTGTTCGTGTTCCATAGATAGAGAGATGGTTTTATGTGTCTTGTTCATTGTGGCCTGGAACGATGTTGCTTGTAACTCGTGTCTGTGGTGATAATTATTATATCGTCGACATAACGACGGTAAAAGGCCAAGCTGTTGATGTCTGAGGATCTCTTTTCTTCTAAATGTGCCATGAAGATGTCCACTAGAATAGGACCAAGAGGACTCCCCGTGGCCACTCCGTCAATTTGGCGGTATGACTTAGTTAGAAAATTAAATTGATATTTGGTTATTGATTTATATAGTAACGTAAGGGGTTGTGTGATACTATAAACATTGAATCGTATTGACGTCACATTAACTGATACTTAGGTGTATATCTATAATACTTTTTATAGTGTTTATACTGTGAGTGAGAGGGTCTTCACTGCTCATCCTTACTGGTCTGTATACGTATTTTTGTATATTGACAGAGATATGACTGCTTCTCTGTACTTTAGTGTGTGTATTGTAATAAGGGACGTAAAATATGATTACGCATTGTTGAAATGTCTAATAAGTACGAACACTTGCTCAGTAATGATGGGCTTCGAATCGGGCATTTAAATATCTGCCATATATTAGGGAAGCTGCCCGAACTATCACTTATACTTAATCAACATTTTCACATATTCGGCGTTAGCGAAATTCGATTAAACGGTAACATCTTAGACGATGGCAACGCTTTCAGAGGTTTTAAAGCCATTAGAAGAGATCCTTATCAGAAACAAGAGACGAGTATTCCAGTTTATATTTATAAACCTGTGAGATTGAGTGTGTATAGCTTGAGGTTAAACTTAAATTCCATATACCCCTAATAGTTGGCTATTTTTATTGAAACCCCAATGCAGGAAACATCTGGTATCAGAAATTCACCACTATGATGGATGTAGTCTTTAGCAATTCGAGAGAAATAATACTGCTAGGTGACTTCAACATAGACGCTAACAAATCAAAGAAAACATGGGAAAACATAATGGAGTCATATAACTTCCAACAGTTAGTTAAACAAGCCACTAGAATAACAAAATCTTCTGCAACATTTATAGATCACATTTATACTACATGTGGTGAAAAAATCACAGAATGCAATGTATATGTTAATTCAATGAGCGATCACTACCCAGTATGTTGCACGTGGTCGAAAAGAAGTACCAACACTCCGAAACTCAAACATATAAGTATAAAATATAGAAATTATAAAAATGTTGATCAATGTGTCTTTTTACAAGACTTGCTCAACTCATCTCTGGTCTATGTTTTTCAGCTTCCTGACCCAGACGATGTTCTGGACCACTGGCTGAAGACCTTTCTAAGTGTATTTGACAAGCATGTTCCATTTAAGGAAGTTCTAGTTAAACATTACACTAAGCCTCCGTGAATCACACAGGAGGTAGTTGAACTTATGAGAGACCGGGACAGGACACATAAAAATAGAGATCTCACCATTTACCGTAGTCTGAGAAATAAAGTTCAATATGTTATTCGAAAGGAAAAGAAAAACTATTTTAAGAACTTAATAATAGATAAAACCAACACTAAAGATATATGGAAAGCAATTAATACCTTGACAAACAAACACAAGTCATCACAATCATTACTATCAAATCAGGTTACATGTGATCAATTCAGTAGATTCTTTCAGTCTGACATAAACCAATTGAAGGCTTCAATACCGTATGCGCCTCATGACATCTTTATTATCATCATTTTGTGAGAACAAATGCTCTGGTGACATTCCCTCCAACATAACGCCATTGACAACCGCTGAAGTATTTACTTATCTCAGTAACCTAAAAAACAATAACTCATCAGGACTAAATGGAATCAGTAATCGGATCCTTCGCTGCGCTGCACTGGCGATCTGCGAGTCAATAACCTTTATGTATAATCTATGTCTCACCAAAGGTCACTTCCCATCAGCCTTTAATATCGCTAAAGTATATCCTCATTTAAAAGCTGGTTCATTAGACGATCGTCTCATGAATAACTACAGTCCAATTTCCATATTATCCTCACTATCCAAACTGCTAGGAAAGCACATTCACAAAACAAAACTAGAGCACGTAGTTCGCCACAAACTAATAGTTGACAGTCAGTCAGGATTTCGGCTAAAATATTCTTGTCATACGGCCCTAACAAACATGATAGAAAACTGGCATCAAAATATTAACAACTATACTCTATGTGGTGGAGCGGTGTTTATAGATTTTAGAAAAGCATTCGATATTATAGATCATACTATTCTAATGTTAAAAAATTAGAAACAATGAAAGTAAGCTTTAATATACTGTCATTAATAAAGTCATGTTTATGAGACAGAAAACAAGTAGTATCACACAATAATTCTGTATCTCAAGCCATTACCATTAGTATTGGAGTACCTCGGGGGTCTATACTTTGCCATCTGTTATTTGCCATTTATATAAATTATCTTCCCTTATATCTGTCGTCGTCCTGCGATCTATTATATACAAACGCTATTGATTGTAATGTGCTAGAATTAAACAGGAAATAAATAGTATAGTTAACTGGAGACATGCAAACCGCACGCAAATTAACATTTCTAAAACAAAATCTATGTTAATAGCAATCAGGCAACAACTTCACACTCTAAACTTGCAGAGAACTCTTCAGCTGCACATTGGTAACACGCCTATAGAAAGTGAAACCGAGCACAAGGCATTGAGTCTTATCCTAGATCAAAACCTAACCTTTAATTCTCATGTTCACGCTCTAGTTAAACAAATAGCCAAAGAAGTATACCAGCTTGCCAACATTAAAAATTTCCTCTACGAAAACACAAGAAAGATATTCTATACTTTCCATATACAAACACATATTGTTTATTTCTCCACAATCTGGGAATGATGCTCCAAATCAATAATAAAACGCCTTTATTCACTCCAGAAAAGAGAAGTGCGTTTAATCAATGGCGATAAGCTTACAGACAATTCTAACCTACATGAACGTCTTCAGTTGCTGCCACTCCACAAACGACGAGTTTTTAATAAGGCTAAACTAATTCACAAAATCCTATTTCAAAATGCTCCAAGCTACCTTTGGCCATTGTTAAAATATAACGCAAGACATAGCGAACGGCTAAATATACTTCATGTCCCTAAACCTAGGATAGACTTATATAAAACAAGCTTAGCATACTCTGCTACTCAGTTGTGGAACAATCTTCCACAAGAAATCAAAGACACCACCAATCATTATACATACAGTCGCAACCTGTTTGAACACTACCTCAGTACAGACTACATGCCCCCCTAAAAATAATAATGGTAAATTATCTCAAACGACAACTAGCCAATAAACATTCCCATATGTATGGCACGTTACACCTTCCTTAGGTATTTATAATGCCCATGTTAAACATTGCCTCAGTGAGTCATGTATTATTGATTATTTTTCATGCGTATTAATGCTTATTGTTCTTTTGTTGTCTAAGATTAGCTTCATAAGTGATGTTGAATGAAATAATGTATGAGAGGAATTAGAGAAGAAGGGCAGAATGTCAGACGGGCCTGCGTGCCCAATTCTTAACCCTTTGAAAATAAAGATTGTTCGTTCGTTCGTTCGTTCGTTATAGAAAGACAAATTAAAGTAACTAGTTACAGTTACAGTAAGTAAAATGAGAGCATTCAGAGTGAAAGTTATGATTAACATCATCACCATATGGCCTTCCAATTGGCATAGGCATTCATGCATCGCCACATATTTTTTCTTCTAGTGTTTAATATTCCCAGCATGCAAGGTAAAACTAGGAGCACTTGACATTTGTCAAGCTGAGAGCACATAAATCTACAGGAACCGTTACACTGTTTTTGGGACGCCAAAGAAATCGTTTGTAAGATTACCAGTTTTATTGATAATGTAACTCCAATGATACCATCTCTGCTCGTCCTTTATCATTTCTCTTGGTCAGCCCATACCACGTCTACCATCGATCTGTTCATGTTTATCACTTTCATATATTTGTAGATAATGCTCCAGTTTCATTAGCCTGCTACAGGCATTCGTTCTTAGTTCTTCTGCAATCCTCGGTTTTCGCAACATACATCTTAGAAACCACATCTCTATTGTATCCAAATGTCCCCAAATTTGTCCGGACACGTTCTATGATTCACTGATAAACAGCGAAAGTTGGTATATAACATTTCAGTATTCTCTTCATGACATTCGTTATCTTAACATTCAATAACAGTAAGCTATTGTATGAGATACTGTTTATTTTCTGACATACAGCTTTTGATTGGCCTATTCTGCCTTTAATCATGTCCGTTCACTTACATCTTATGGTATAACTATATATAGGTGTTTAAATTGATTAATTTGGCTAAGAATTTTCCTTTCTGTTGTAAATCCCATTTTAGTGATATATTTTTCATTGTTTTCATGAAAATTTAATGGGAGTTACAGCACCTCGCCATCAGGAGAACTCACTCCGTCTTCAGAGGTTCTTGTAGTTTACGACCCTTAGTCAAAAACGTGAAGTCAACATTTTAATCCAGCTGACCGGTGTAAGGTCTGAACCCGCTACCTCGGCATCAGTATGCTGGATGTTAAAGAATGAGCGCTGTTACCCATTCTGCCATGCTGACCTCTATTCCTCTAGTTTTATTATATTTAGCCCGGTTGATTTTCCTTTTTTTCACTTGTTTGATATTGTCATTGATTCTACTTCTAGAATTGGTGGCCTGTGTTACTTTCTTCAATTAATTCTGCTATTTCTCCATCTTGCAGCTCTCCTGTGTATTCGACCCCTCTCTTTATTATAGCAACTACTTAAATTAATACCTTTACCATTTTTTATATTAAACTTTTACAGTTGATTGATTGATTGATTGATTTAGGAACCGACATCACAGCATTCGGCGCATTCCCATAAGCGCTCAGTCCCCATCCTCAGAAGCCAGCGAAGAGTTCCAACCACAATAGTACCAGTAGCAATCTGATTATATGTGCGTCTCGCCTTTCCTCTAAGCGTCGAGCATCGGCCTAGATCCCCTCGTCACTCCACGCTGTCGCATTCTTGCCAGAGCCATGGTGATCCATTTGCTCCTCCGAGGTGTATACGTGCTCCTACAAGGCCGCAACCAAGTCTGCCTTATCATGCATCAATACTCCACCAAGATTTGCAGAGCCAGCCAATCTGTCTGCCTGTTCATTCCCCCAACACACCAGCATGCCCCGGAGAAAATATCCAGACGATGCTTGCCACCCATGACTTCCGAAGCGAAGCAAGCCACTCGGCACGAAGCTTGCCAGTCCTCACCCTACTCAGCTTACATTTGATTGGCTAAGATAAATCAAAGTGTTGTGCACTGGATAAGAATTCTGATGGTTGTGGTTGTGTGTATGTGTGTGTGTATGTGTGTGTGTTTGTATGAGTGCATGTGTTTGTGTGAATAGAAACAAATATGTTTACCAGAAGCAGGTGTCGTCTTGAAATGTGTCTCTGCAATCTTCCACCTGCCCTGCCCCGGCCATGCAGTCAGTGCTATAAGCTGGGCAGAGAACTCTGTATCACATGCCAATGAGGTTAGGGTAAATGATGCTACCCTAGAATCCAGCATATTGCCGGTAAGCCACTGAACATGTCCCACCTTCCTGTACTCTACCTGTTCACATAAAACAATCATTATAATGGTTGGTAAATAAGGTCCCCGTGGTGATTGATAAAAAGAATACATATAAAATATAGGAACTTTTACTTGTAAAACTGATGATACTGTTCAAACACTAGATAATAATATGTGATGACACATCAACGTCCCTGCACTTAGCACACGTTATTAGAACTGGCTCCCTTCCGACAGTCAAAGGTGTCAGTGGTGGTTTCCCTGTGGCAAACTGCTCAGATACACGTTAGAAACGTGATTGCCTGTAGTCGCTGTGTAGTTGTAAATTAAAACACCCTTCTACATGACTTAGGTGCATTGGGCCTATATTGTTAGACACATATTTGTATAGACCAACAGACATTCGCTGGGTGATGTGGTTCAGCATCATGACAGCCGCCTTTACTTCCCAAGATATTTCATGGTACCCATTTTAGGCTGGGCAGACCTGCGCGAACCAGGTCAATTAATAACAAGGAGCCTGGGTGTGAATTTGAACGCACGACCACCAGGTCTGCAGGCAAGCATCTAGCCCTTACATTGCCACGGCTTCCTCATAGTCTTGTGGTAAATGTCAGCTGTCAGTGTCCTGTAGTTGTTCTATACACACATTATATCTCCATAGTGTGATCACGTAGCTCCTTGACAGATTTAACCTATTAAATATTTTTAAAATACCAGTTAGTTAATTAGTTAGTTAGTTGCATGCCCATTACGGGACGTTGTAAACAACGTCATTTACTGACTCGTTTGATTTGTTAGGCAATTGTTTTACGTTCAGTAGTTTGCCATTGATTTCTAAATCGCCGATGCCTCAAACCAACGCAATTACCGCAAAGTAGTCTGCTTCCAAACCGCCTTCAGCTGATTTCGAAAACCTCCACGCGGTATGACTGTGAATTGTGAAACGCATTCACCACAATTAACCCTCCTTCTATTTATGGATGCTTGCATCTGGATTTAAGACATATAAGGGGATGAATCTGGAGTGTTTACAACCAGTGTGCCACTGGAACCATCAGTAACTACACCTTGCAGCAGGAATCCGAGCACCTATTGTTTGCCCATAGATGTCTACTCTGAATCAATTAATAAGCCAGTCACCTGAGTATAGCAGGCAGTCCACAACTGTATATTGCTTTCTACAATAGTAAACTACAATTGTTGTAATTACAACATTTAATTCTACCATATAGTAAGTTTAGTCTCTTCGTTAGCTTACCATATTTAATTCTACCATATAGTCAGTTCTGTCTCTCCATAAACATACCAGATATAATTCTACTATACAATAATTTTCGTCTTTTTTATAAACGTTACTTATTAAGTATTTATCATTTCTTTGAATGTATGAAGGATCAATTTATATTCCAAGAATCGAGAAAAAAGGTATTTAATAGAATGTGTAATAAATGCTTCATCACAATGCAACTTAATTAATGTCCCCCGCCCCATCTAGATACATTATTTTCTCATTGTACATGCATACACCTACCAGAATCCCTGTGACAAGCTCCTTCAATTCATCCCCAAGCGGGGACCACTCTAGCCTGGCTGAGCTACTGGTGACCTGTACTGGGATCAGTTGAAGGTTTGGCTTGAAGGAAAGGCTGGATTCAATCTCTGACAGAACTAGAGCAAGTAAAATTATAACATTAACTAACATTGATATTGTTTGAGATATACAAAATACTGTCTGTACTAGTGCACAAAACATTTAAATGTAACATTGATCTACCCCCCACAGATGGGCACATACATTTGACAACGATAAGTATAAAGTGAAGTACATTTTGCTATTTGTTATCAGCACTTTGAATAACTTCTGCCTCTAACTTACTTCAACATCACCACCAATTGTCTTGCTGACTGTCATTTCATCAATCTGTTCAGCTGTCTCTTCTCATAATGTTGCCGAAAATGCAGCTGCTTCTTTATCATATTTGTGATAAATTGCCTTTGTCTTTATTCACTTTCAAAACAGTTACAATATTCAGTTTAGCTGTTCCAAGAATTGTCAGCATTCTTTTACCGAACAACATACTGAGGCCTCATCGGATTTTTATGCGCGTTTCCTAATTATCATGGGCACTTTTGCGGAATGGTTTGGAAGGTGTACTGACAATGCACGAGCCCGATGGGACGAGGGTTCAAACCTGAGCTCTCTGCTCGCTACGGGAGGGAAGGACTGGAATCTTATTCCTATATGTACTAAGACCTACAGGATGTGATTGTCCGAATGCAGCACAGACCCATATGCAGTTCTAGTTTCGAGACTTGTTTGTGTTCATATTTGCTAATGGACCAGGGACGCAGAGGTGTTTCCAAGGCACCAGGGCCGGGTTATATACTGGCCAAGACCTATTGACGCGTCCTCGTCGAGCGTCCTGGGCAACAGGTCCCTTCGGGGTCCTGGCTAAAGTCAGTAGGATCGCCGATTCCTCCGAAGTCGGAGAGTGTCTGCCTGTACGGCGAGGAACCACCAGTCTGCACACCAATAAGCCAGACATGGGATAACGGATACTCACGCAAACCTCAGGTCCTGTATGACATCACACTGATGTTGGACAA
The DNA here is from genome assembly GCA_014155875.1 of Cepaea nemoralis. Classification (NCBI taxonomy): domain Eukaryota; kingdom Metazoa; phylum Mollusca; class Gastropoda; order Stylommatophora; family Helicidae; genus Cepaea; species Cepaea nemoralis. Next base: position 55,289 of record JACEFZ010005615.1, read on the forward strand.
CAGGATGCCTTCTTCCGACATACAGGACTTCGCGTTGGAGCTCAAGCCAACGAACACAAGCAAGCAAGCAAGCATCTAATGGACCAGGATTTACATTCATCTTATATATAAAAGGCGATCTCCGTCTGTCTGTCTGTCTGTATGTCCATATGTCCTTTATGCGCTCGCGAACAGCCCATCCGATTGAGATGAAATTTTCTACACGTCTTCCTTTCATTCCAGCGCAGCCCACTGTCATATTATTTTAGTGTGAAATCGGCTGCTTACCCAATATTATTTCATTTTTCATTTTTCATTATAATTTCATATATCTCAGGGGACCTAACTCTGTAAAAGTTATTTCAAGGGGCATAACTTTTCTGTATAACTTATAGTCATATTGTGGCATCGTTTTCAAAGATTTATAAACTCTTTGTCCATAGTTATGTACCGGCATATGAGTTATAATAAATAATGATACAATCTTTAAGGCATTTTCAAAGGTTTCATACAAATAATGCACAATGCATAACATTGTAACTCATCTTTTTATGCTTAAGAAGTTACTGTAGTCATGCAGGTGATTAGAAAGAGTTTTCATTAAAAATAATGGATGGTGTGTGGAAGGACATTCTTTTAAGTTACTTTTTTTGTTGTATGAATTTCATGAGAACTTATATGACTACTTATATGAATTAAATGAGATGCTCCCCACCAGGGACTGGGCGAAGCCGGACAGGGTCAGGCAGACAGATAGACAGTCGGGAACAGGAACTTATATGACTACTTATATAAATTAAATGAGATGCTTCACACCAGGAGCTGGGCGATGCCGGGCCGGGTCAGACAGACAGACAGACAGACAGACAGACAGACAGACAGACAGACAGACAGACAGACAGACAGACAGACAGACAGACAGACAGACAGATAGTCGGTAACGGGAACGAGAACTTATATGACTACTTATATGAATTAAATGAGATGCTCCCCACCAGGGACTGGGCGAAGCCGGGCAGGGTCAGGCAGACAGATAGACAGACAGATAGACAGACAGATAGACAGTCTGGAACGGGAACTTATATGACTACTTATATGAATTAAATGAGATGCTCCACACCAGGAGCTGGGCAATGCCGGGCCGGGTCAGACAGACAGACAGACAGGCAGACAGACAGACAGACAGACAGACAGACAGACAGACAGACAGACAGACAGACAGACAGACAGACAGACAGACAGTCGGTAACGGGAACGAGAACTTATATGACTACTTATATGAATTAAATGAGATGCTCCCCACCAGGGTCTGGGCGAAGCCGGGCAGGGTCAGCTAGTATGTTATAAATAAAACCATTTCATGTAACGTGCAAGAATTTTTGTTTAAACTTCCAGTGACTAGAATTTATTGCATAAGATGTTCTTTATTTTATAAAATGCAAATTTTGATTGTCCTATTATGTTAATCAGAAATGTGATCCTTTTATTTAATGCCATGAGGACAATCCATGCGTCCACCACATGCATTAGAAGTATTCACAGCTGTAGAATAATTGTACTATGACACATAAACCATCTAGTACAAAGAACCTCGGAGAGAGAATAGAGTTAGATAATGATAGCAATATTTGTGAATGAGTATATGCGCGTATGTGAGTGCATAACTGTGTCTGTGTACATATATAAATAGATTATGAACATATTTGCTAGCATGTGGATGTACATAGGTAGCAGTCTACAATCTAATGTAAGTAGAGCGAAGAACACAATCGATCAGATATGAAGTATATGTGTTGAATGGTTTGCTAGTTCTACAAAGTTTATAATTATACATTAAGTCATCATCTAATAACATTGTAACTAACTCTCCACAAAGGCTCAGTAGTTCATGGTCAGTCATAAGGTGTAGAGTAAAACAAAGATATGAAGAGGATAGAATACATTCATAACTTTTGTTTTTTAAATTCGCATATCCTTTACAGGACATCGTTGTCAACAACAGCATCTTTCAGCTGTCTGTTGATTTCTTGGCAAGATTACGCTCAGTAGTTTGCCATTGCTTTCTGAGCGGGCAACGCAGTTATCCCGCAAGTCACCAGCGGGGGTAGAACCGCTCCCAGTTCTCGCCCACTACGAGAATCTGCGTGATAAACGGGATTACGGAGAAAGTATTGTAACCCCTCGGCCAGAAAGACCGGCCTTAATCTTATATATAAAAGGCAATCTCCGCCCGTATGTCCTTTATGCGTTCGCGAACGGCCCATCCGATTGAGATGAAATTTTCTATACGTCTTCCTTTCATTCCAGCGCAGCCAACTGTGATATTTTTTTAGTGTGAAATCGGCTTCTTACTGAATATTATTTAATTTTCCATTTTTCATTATAATGTCTATACAGCAAGGGGACTTAACTCTGTAAAAGTTATTTCAAGGGGCATAACTTTTAATAACTTTTCTGTATAACTTATAGTCATATTGTTGCATCGTTTTCAAAGATTTATAAACTCTGTGTCTATAGTTATATACCGGCATATGAGTTATAATAAATAATGATACAATCTTTAAGGCATTTTCAAAGTTTTCATAAAAATAATGCACAATGCATAACATTGTAACTCATCTTTTTATGCTTAAGAAGTTACTGTAGTCATGCAGGTGATTAGAAAGAGTTTTCATTAAAAATAATGGATGGTGTGTGGAAGGACATTCTTTTAAGTTACTTTTTTGTTGTATGAATTTAATGAGACGCTACCCGCCAGGAGCTGGGCAAAGCCACGCCGGGTCAGATAGATAGACAGACCCACCTTTTCGCTGCAGTTGTCTACAGGCATATGCGTTAAAATCCTCTCCTCCTCTCCCTCCTCCTCCTCCTACCCTCTTCCCCTCCCCCTCCTCCCTCTCCCTCCTCCTCCCTCTTTCTCCTCCTCCTCCTTCCTCCTCCTCCTCCCTCTTCCTCCTACCTCCTCGCCCTCCTCCTCCTCCTATCACTCCATCTTCCTTCTCCTCCCTTCTCCTCCTCTCTCCTCCCACTCCCTCCTCCTCCCTCCTTCTAATTCTACGTCCTCCCCCTCATCCCTCCTCCTCCCTCCTCCCCCTTCTCCTCCCTCCTCCTCCTACCTCCTCTCCCCTCCTCCTCCTCTCCTCCCTCTCCATCCTCCTCATCCCTCCTCCTCCCTTCTCCTCCTCTCATCATCCTCCTCCTCCTCCCTCTACCTCCTCCCTCCACATCCCTCCCTCCTCCTCCCTCTTCCTCCTCCTCCCTCCTCCTCCTCCTCTCCCTCTCCTCCTCCCTCCTCCTCCCTCCTCCTAATCACTCCTCTTCCTTCCTCCTCCCTTCTCCTCCTCTCTCCTCCTACTCCCTCCTCCTCCCTCCTCCTCCTCCTACGTCCTCCCCCTCATCCCTCCTCCTCTTCCTCCTCCTCTCTCCACCTCCCTCCTTCTCCTCCTCCCTCTTTCTCCTCCTCCCTCCTCATCCATCCCTCCTTCTCCTCCCTCTTCCTCTTCCCTCCGCCTCCCTCCACCTCCTCCCTCCGCCTCCTCTCTCCTCCTCCTCCCTCCTCCTCCCTCCTCCTCCTCCCCCTGCGTTCTTCTCCTCCCTCCTTCTCCCTCCTCCTCCTTCTCCTTCCTCCTCCCTCCTCCTCTCCCTCCCTTTTCCTCCTCTTACCCTCCTCCTCCTCGCTCCTCCTGCCTCCTCCTCCTGCCTCCTCATCCTTCCTCCTCCTCCTTCCTCTTCCCTCCTCCTCCCTTCTCCTACCTCCTCCTCCTCCTCTCTCCTCCTCCTAATCCCTCCTCCTAATCCCTCCTCCTCCGTCCTATTCCTCCCTACTCCTCCCTCCTCCTCCCTTCTCCTACTTCCTCCTCCTCTCTCCTCCTCCTAATCCCTCCTCCTCCCTCCTATTCCTCCCTACTCCTCCTCCTCCTTCCTCCTCCCTCCTCTTCCATCCTCCTCCTCTCTCCGCCTATCTCTTCCTCCCTCCTACTCCTCCCTCCTCCACCTCCCTCTTCCTCCTCCCAGCTCCTACTCCTCCTTTTCCTTCTTCTGCTGATGCTGCTGCCGCCGCTCCATTTACCCAAGTTAATTGTTGGGGAAGATGTAAAGATCTTTCAAGTGCTCTTTCTAATGCTTTTTGTAAGTTGGTCTTCGTTTATCTAAGGTTGTTCTAACTGCAACCAATAAATGATTAGACAGACAGGCAGACAGACAGACAGACAGACAGAGAGGGAGGGACAGACAGACAGACAGACAGACAGACAGACAGACAGACAGACAGACAGTCGGGAACGGGAACTTATATGACTACTTATATGAATTAAATGAGATGCTCGCCATCAGGGGCTGGGCGAAGCCGGGCCGGATCAGACAGACAGACAGACATATAGACAGACAGACAGACAGATAGATAGTCGGGAACGGGAACGGGAGCTTATATGACTACTTATATGAATTAAATGAGATGCTCCACACCAGGAGTTGGGCGATGCCCGGCCGGGTCAGACAGACAGACAGAAAGACAGACAGACAGACAGACAGACAGACAGACAGACAGACAGACAGACAGACAGACAGACAGACAGACAGACAGACAGACAGACAGAAGACAGTCGGTAACGGGAACGAGAACTTATATGACTACTTATATGAATTAAATGAGATGCTCCCCACCAGGGCCTGGGCGAAGCTGGGCCGGGTCAGCTAGTAACTTATAATATTAAATACAACACAGTGTTAAAAATGGAACTGGCACACTTGGTGAACCATACAGATTTGTTAACATCGTCAAATAATGTGCTTGAGACATTGTTTATAGTTAGTGTACAAATTAATACCAACAATATAGCATCAGTGTGATCATAAGAAGTTTCTATACGTGTCCTATTTATGTTGTGTTAGGTAAAGATAACCGGAACAAACTTTTACAGTAATTTTATAATTCTTATTGTTATTATACATTTTCTGCCCACTCCTAACGTCAGGCAGAAATGATCTTTCATCTTGCCCTGTGTCCTTGTGACTTGCAGCACCCATTCCTAACGTCAGACAGAAATGATCTTTCATCTTGCCCTGTGTCCTTGTGACTTGCACATTAATAAACAAGCTCATCTCATCGCATCTCATCTTATTCCTCTTGTACTTTGCGGTGTCGATATGAAGCATTAACAGTGAAAGAGTGCCCGTTTATGGGCTTCAAATAGCGAGATTGCCATAGACTGCTATTTCGTCTGGCCATAATTTACATGTTTGGCCTCTTCTTCTGCTTCTGTTTGTTCTATAACACAACAATGATGACCAGTATTTTCACAGAATTATTGTAAAATGTACAGTTTCACAAATATTGTTCTTATTTAGCATTTCGCAATGTATTTACGATTTATATGATTTTCTGACGATTCTTTAACTTTAACAACATAATTTAGTATTTAAATGTGCAACAACGATTTAAGAGTCAATAGCTGCACTTAATTCTAATTTATAAATGATTACCATTGTGGATGGACAGTTTAAAATATATGTATAGAGTCATCGGCATATGCCCTGCCAACTAGCATAGGCGTTCATGTTTTTCCACAGATTTTTGGTAACTGGATCAACTCTGCTGATGATATCCCTCCATGCCATCATCTTAGTTCACCCAGCACAATTTCTCTTGGTCTGCGTCTGTCTCTTTTCCCACTGATCTTTCTAGTCGCCACAACGTACACCTCTGTCTCTCTTCTCATTATATTGCCAAAGAATGCCGTTTGTCTCTTTCTCACATGCATATCATGTTCTAGTTTTGTAACCCTCTTCCTGACAGTCGTTGTTAGTTAATGTGACAGTATAGGATATATTCGCAGCATTCGTATCAGGAAACAAAACTCCGTTGCTTATAAACTATTGATAATGTGTTCATTCACGTTCCATAATTTACTACCATACAGCAAAACAGTTTGTATATATAACATTGCAGCATTCTGTGGTTAAAATTTTATGATAGTGACTTATTGCATAAGATATATTTCATTTTCTGAAGTGCAACTTTTTTGTTTACTTATTATGCTCTCAATTATGTCGTATAAAGTAGTTGTGCCAGTTACTTTATGAAAAGACAGCACTTCCCTGCATGTAGCTGTAAGGTTGACATAAGAATACCTACCACACGATTCTTTCACAAATGAGAAGCCATTATCACAGATAAATGATTCTCCTTCAAACTTGGCTCCTTCCAACGATGACATGACTTGACCATTGTCAAGCTCAATGGAAAAGCTCACATTCAGCAAAGACACCAGTTGTAGACCGGCAGATTTAACACGCTGGACAATCACAAAGTCAGGAACTGTGGAGCTGAATACATGCAAATAACAAATTATATAATACAGTTTAATAAAACGATACGAGTGAAAATTAAAGACTATAATTATAAGGAACCATTTTCTATATAAATATAATTATCAAGGCCAAGTCACGGCTTTGCTTAATACACTAATCAGTAATCATTAACTCTTTTATTACTTTGGAAATTACCAACAACACAGAATATCATTAAAGCTATGTAACGGACTTTGAATATATGCCTTAATGCATATTAGGCATACAGTACTATAGTATGTCCACATTTGTTTGCCTTCATTCACGATCAATTATTTTGAAAAATGTCTGTTGCATGGTTATGAAATTTTTCCAGCCGTCTTATATTTACCACCACCCAAGGAATATGTCTTTGATAGGTCCAAAAACAAATTAAATCATTGAAAGCGGCAACATTCCTTTGATGTTTTGCTGAACAACTAGTGATTTCTTGCTAGCAAAGTTATTTTTATGGTAATGGGAGACCTGCAAATTCTGATGACACACAAAGGCGTATCTGGATTCGTATGGGAGGTGGTGCAATGAAAGAACTAGCTTAAAATCGACAGGGTCGGCTGCATCGCACCGGGTTTTTATCCCATATGGCTCAGTTTCTTTCCGCAGTGCGGAAAGCGTCGCACAAAGCACGATTTCCGTAGCTCCAGCGACGACCCTCGGGAGTCTCTGAAAAAATGCACTCGTGAAATGAAGGACGCGGCCCGGAATCGAACATACAACCTTCGGAGCCCGAGTCAGACGGCTTGACCACTTCACCACGGAGAATCCCGAGAGGGGTGCAATGTGTAATATTAGTAAAGACAGAGAATTTACAGAAGCAAGGGGTAAATAATTTGTAAATTAACAGGGAAGTAGAAGGAATATATTTCTTACCTTATTTTTCATTTCCTTCTTGTTTCTTCAGCTGATGCTGATGCTGTAATGTTTAGGGCCTGCAATTCATCTGAATAGTTGGAGCAAAATATCCCAGTAAGTGTGTACGTAGATTAAGGCCTGCGATCTGCTCAGACCTTAATCTGTGTCGGACGATTCCAGTAGGTTGATGATTGCTCTCGGTTGCATAAAATTCAATCCATCCTTTCTCCAATAGTCCTCTTCCTCTTTCAACACATGGTCCTGACGTTTTTTTTCCAGTAACTGTTATCAATATTTAATAGCGCGGACAGACAGACAGACAGACAGACAGACAGACAGACAGACAGACAGACAGACAGACAGACAGAAAGATAGACAGAAAGGTAGGTAGGTAGGTAGGTAGGTAGGCAGAAAGGTAGGTGGGTGGGTGGTCGGTTGGTCGGCCGGCCGGCCGGCAGGCAGGCAGGCAAGCAGGCAGATCGATCAATCGATA
>JACEFZ010005616.1:0-87942 GCA_014155875.1 Cepaea nemoralis
CCATTAATAACTTCTGGATATTTGTTCTGTTCACGAAATGACTGCAGTACTTTCTGTATGCTGTCGATTCCGTTCAACATACCCTGAAAATATAGCAGAACCAGAAACAAAAATATCACAGGATGAAAATAAAGCTTTCAATTTTCCTGTTGTCTTGTGTGTCCTCTCATCCCACTTCTTTCCTCTACTTCAATACATGTGAATTTATTTATGAACAGTCTTCGTGGCTTCAAAGTGTTCTCCAATTGATATTTCTATGTATTAGGTTGGAACAAACCAATCATATCTCATCTTAATATGTTTGTTAATTTACTGGACACAGCATTGCAGTCTGATGTGTTTGTTATTTGACCTATGCTGGTATAATATACAATTGTGAGACCTATTTCAATGGTTAGACACAAATTCTGTCCATATTCTATAGTCGTGGGTTCAGGTGGATGACAGACCAGGCTATTGAAGACACCTTCTTTAGGTGTGTTTAGTTGGTCATGAGTCGAAGTACACTTGTCGTCATTTGTAGGCGACAGGTTCCAGTCCCAGTATGGTAACTAGAGCATTAAATTTGTATGCTGTCTAGCACATCCTCAAGCCTATACTTCTTTTTTCTACTTCTAATGAGCTCAATACAAAACAAGTGAATTTATTTATTAACTGTCTGTGAGACTTAAAATGAACATAACAGCACAAGTGAGTTGAGTTTAAGGTCTGTTAAAGGCAACAGCAATCTCATGACAGACTCTGGTACGTGTGAAGTTTTACGACTTTCGCATATACTGTACTTGGTCATTGCATTTGACATGTGGTAAATTGCTCTATTTCTATGCTGAAAGTCTAAGACAACAGAATCTCTACGTAAATTTACAACTTGCTATATACATATACAATTATATATGCATTTTTACGTAAACACATTTAATTATGCACTTTATATACATAAAGAAACAAGTACACAATTCTGCCCGAATTAAAAATGTAAGAGAAGAAAAATCTTAGACAAACCAACAAACTGTGTTTATTTAATTTTTATATAATACTTATAAAGTTTAGTAACGAAATGTCAACATTTACAAAAATATATAACTATATTTGTTCATTTTTGGTGTATATTCTGTGATACAAATATGCACATTTTAACAATTATTATTGTTAGAGAATTAACAAAATAACATTTAGGGTTATGAAAAGAAGTCTTAAACAGATTTAACACCCACACAATCGCAGGAAGGATCATAAAGGAAAATAGTGCTAAAGAGATATAAGAAATTTGGTAAAATCAACACCTGTAAGATGAGATATCTGAGGAGAATTGCCAACTTAACAATCTGAGACCCAATAAGAAATGTTGTTATCAGACAGACAGTATGATTAACACCTTGTGCCACATTTATTGAAAGACAGAAGATCAAATGGTTTGGCCATCTCATTAGAATGCAACACCATCAACTACCAGCACTGGCTCTACATCAAAGATCATCTACAATGAGAGCAACAGAACGCCCGAGAAGAAAATGGATTGATGACATCCAAGACATTGTACTATCACACGGAATGACACTATCCAGTGCCACCCATTGGGCGCTGAAACGCCAATTATTCCTCCCCATGACGCTTGATGGCAAAAGTGGAAGAAGATGATGATGATGGTAAAGCGCTGTGATGCCATTATCTCAAAATGATTATTTAGTATTCCAAGTTCCATACTGAAGTTGAGCAAAGTGTTAATATTCTTAACAACATATGTGGCCCCAACTGCTCTAATATTGTTCATCATGATTGCTTGATAGCTTGCACATGAATGGATGACGTGCCAAACCACAACTAGTTTATGAAAAATGTGTGCATCACAGTGACTGCAGGAGAGGATGATTCCGATATGTAGCTACTCAGCTTGTAAAGGAATAATCAGCACCCACACCCTTTGACTTCTGCTGGACTGTATGTAGAGCATAATTCTTGTCCTGAATGCACTGACATCAATTCATCATATCACCCAAATTTATCACTCCAGTCAGAGTAAGTCCAGTAGCTGATACTACAAATCCAGATTAAGAAAAAACAATATGGTTTGTATACCATTCCAGTATTTATACAAGCCACTATTGGTAATCTGTGTATTGACATGTGGTGGTATTTTCAATTATACATAGGACTAAAGCAATGAACTTCAAAATATAATTACCAATCATGACCTGACATTTACTCTAAAATATTAACTTGTAAAAAGGCTGTTATTATACAGCCTTTTTCTTCTGATAGTCCATGTCATGTGGCACTGGTTAACATGTCTGTCCATAGTCTTCTGTCTCATATACTGCCAATCATTTCTGATAATGGTGTTCCTTCATGTCATGATGTCAAGCATTTTCTCTCTTGGTCTCCCCTTCAGCTGTCACAATATACTACAGCTTTCCCCTTCCCATGAGGTACCCAAAGAATGTAAACTGTCTTCTGATGATGAGAGTAAACAGTTCTATTTGTGAGCTAACTTTTTTGGAGATATCTTCATTTTGCTTTTTATCTGTCCATGGTGTTCCTATAATCCTTCTATAGAACCACATGTCTGCAGCTTCCATATCATTCCTCACGTGTCTTGATCATATACACTAAAAGTATATTAGATGAAAGAAGATGCCCTTCCTACTCAAATATTAACTTAATCTATCAGTGCTCTACAGATCTATGCTCTTTGGAACAGTTTAATTTCCAGGACTGACACAGATTTTCTCTGTTAAGCATACATAAATTTATCTCATACATCTATTCTGTTTCTAGATTTTATGTCTAGCAAAATGTAGAGATTTTTCAAACACAGGAAGAGTTAATATTTGTTTGTTAGTAGTAAATTTAAAATGCTAACATTTCCACTAGTTTTAGCTTACCTTGCCTGTGAGAGATCGCAAACCTTGAATTCTTTTATTTAATTCTTCAGTTGTTGTGCTTAGTTGTTGTTGAAGGGTGTTTTCTTGTCGCCACAATGTGCTGTACAATAACATATAGCTATAGCGTGTGTATACATGAATATACAAGTGTTTTTTTATCACCAAAATGTGCTGTATAATAACATGACATATATACGTGTAGCTTATACACACTAGTGTTTTCTTGTCACCACATTGTGCTGTACAATCACAAATGATCTACATAAATATACTTTATACACACATAACATGTATAAGTCTTTTCTTGTCTCCACACTGTGCTGTACAATAATACATGAAATATATATACATAAATATATATTATACATATATATAAAACACATACAATAAAATAGCAAGCTGGCATTTACTTTAGACACTGTTTATAGAAAAGAAATACATAAGGACAGTTAAAGTTATCTGCATGTCCTTTACAGTGCATTGCAATCAGCCCCAGCATTTATTGGCTGTTTATGATTTACTAGGCAATATTAGTTCAGTAGTTTGCCACTGCTTTCTGAGAAGCCGATGCCACATACCATTAAAATAAACTCAAAGGCGTCTGCTTCCAAATGGCCTGCAGCTGTTTTCAAACCTTCGACCTGCCATGTCAGAGAATTATGAAACTGCATAAGGATCCATCCATCCATTATATGCCATGCTGATAAGCATGGTCAGTCATGTTCTGCCATCTCACTCGATCACCAGAGTCGTGGATCAGCTCCTTGTTCCTGTCTTGACCATGCCACGTGGCCAAGCCATCCAGGTATTTACTTCTACATGTGAATTAGTGAGCTGAAATTTGTCTCTGTCTTATTTACTTCCCACCACATTTCCTGGTATTCATTTTAGACTGGGTTGACCTGAAGCCAGGTCTATTTATATAAACACCCTACCCGATGAGGATTCTAAACACATGACCACCAGACTGACACGCAAGAGTGCTAGCAACTGCGCTACAGCAGGTTCTCATAGTAATTAGCATAAATGTTCAATCTCTAGCAGTGTTCCAGATAACCATCAAAATGGGGTTCAAAGGTCAGATGATTTACTTCACTGCAATGGGTTTTATCCATTCAACTTTGTCCCTCTCTGCCAATCGACTAACTGCCCACCAAAAGCGTTTGACAGAGGACTAACTCCGTAACGCTGGCGATGACCACCTGGGGTCTCTGAAAATTGCACTAATGAACCAAATTACAGAGTCTGACAACCATCTCATGACCTTCTGAGCGCAAGACTCTCTGCCTGACCACTTTGCCAGGGAGGCCCCCAGATAACCATCAGATATCAAGGAAAGAGACAGCGCCACAAAGTCAGAGATCTGCTCTATCATCTAAGTCGGCATGAATGAACATGCTAAACACATCTACAAACAACAGTGATCTAAAGCATGTTTCTACTTAACAATAATCTCACTAAAGACCGTAACACTTGAACCACTAGAAAAAGTATGCAAGCAAAAATGGACAAAAGATGATTAACTAACTCTTATTAAAACTTTCTTTACATAAACACACACATTCACCATCTCATACACATCTTGACAGACCACATATGTTGCTTTTAGTTATTTTTAATTAAACAAAAATATTAAAAAATCAAGCTCCAGGGGCCTGGATAAAATTGCAATTCATTTTGAGAATAAATTCCGTTTGGCGAATTTATGGGCTAATTATCTGTTTGTCATTTTAAAAATTAAAACTAAATGAAAAAAAAATAATGAAGGACTAAGTTCCGTCTTTTGTCTGTTTGATGTTCATTGTGCAATGCTGTCTCTTGTATGAATTTCACTGTCTTGTAGTGACTATCACTGTAGTGGCTTAGTACATTTAAATTAATGGATAGATTTAAAGGCAAGAGAATCGACTTGACTATACATGGTTTACTCCATCTGGTTTGGTCTCTCTCCACACAACAGCAAGCCACCTGCCTACAGCATCGCATAAAGCACAAACTTTGTAGCTCCAGCATTGACCCCCAGGGGTCTCTGGAAAAACTGCACTCGTGGTCTGAACAATGCCACTGAAAACGAACACACAACCTTCAAAGCATAAGGCTGATGGCTTTAAATATAGGTAACAAGAAACACCCTATTATCTTCACGTTTTTATATGTACTGTCTGAGAGGTTTCGATGAATACTGAAAACAGGCTTGCTTAAACATTTGCAGCAGCTTAGTTACTTACTTTCTTAAATTTTGTTGATTGTCCTTGTCAGCTTTCATTTCAGCAAATTGGCGATTATTATCTTCAATACCCTGCTTTCTATGTTCAAGGTTCTTTTCAAGCTCCTGCATAACAAAATATTCTAACATCACACAATCATTTAACATACAAAATAATTGGCAGATGGAATGAAAATGTTAGCAAGTGTGAAAATGGCTTATACCTTTCAAATCAAGAAAGAAATAGTAAGTGCAAATAAGGTGTGTACAACCATTAAAAGTAATGAAGAAATGTTAAGTGTGACAAGATGTATCAATCAATCAATCATGTGCCATGCCGGAAAGCGTGGGCGGTCATGACTCGCCATTTCACTCGATCACCAGTGTCGTGGATCAGCTCAGTGTTCCTGTCTCGTCCATGCCATGTGGCCAAGCCATCCAGGTATTTTCCTCTCTGTCTTCCTCTTGGTCTGTTCCCCTCGATCTTGCCAGTTGTCACTAAGTTCTCCAATCCATTTCTTCTCATAACATGTCCAAAAAATTTTGACTGTCTACGTCTAATTTCTCTAATCAGTTTACGATGTTCATTTGTCTCCTGTAGTACTTGGTCATTGGTTTTTCTGTCTGTCCATGGTATTCTTTGCATTTTCCTCAGAAACCACATTTCTGCAGCCATCAGATGCTTTTCAGCTTGACTGCTCATTGTCCAAGTTTCACATCCATACAAAAGAACAGGCTCTATGTATCCCCTCAACACTCTTTTTCTCGTTTCAATTGACATCTTTTTATTGGTCAGAATGTTTTTCATCTTGCTAAAGGCTACTTTCGCCATGGCGATTCTTGTTCTAATCTCTTCAAGGCATCTCCCATCAGATGTTATAACTGTTCCAAGATAATTGTACCGATTCACTTGTTGAAGAATATTTCCATTTACTTGTATATTACATTGTGGCACTTCTTCCTTCCTACTGACGACCATAACCTGAGTCTTTTTACAATTTAATTCTAACCCCAGTTGCTCACTGTGTACAACAACCGCATCTACTAATTGTTGCAGGTCCTGCGCATTGTCTGCAATTAATACTGTATCATCTGCATATCTAATGTTATTGATGTTTCGTCCTCCAATGCTGATTCCATTTATATCCTCTACATTTCTGAAAATATTTTCACTGTACAGGGAAAAAAGATCTGGAGACATCACACATCCCTGCCTAACACCTCTCTTAATTGGCTGATACTGTCCCACTTCATTATCAATCCTTATTGCAGCTTGTTGTTTCCAATATATGTTTTTTATAAGTCTAATGTCTTTCCCATCAATTTGTAGATCTGCAAGCATATCCACCATGCTGACATGTCTAACGCTATCAAAAGCCTTTGTATAGTCAATAAAGCAAAGATGTATATCCTTGTTTACTTCTATAGCACGTTCAATAACTGTTCGCAGCATATACACAGCATTTACTGTACCCTTTCCTTCTACAAACCCGCATTGTTCTTCCCCTATTTCAGGTTGTATCTTCTTCCTCATTCTTTGCATGATAATTCTTAGCAAAATCTTTGTGATGTGACTCATTATACTAATTGTTCTATGTTGATCACATTCCAAGGTTCCTGATTTCTTTGGGATTGCAATAAATATAGAGTTACATAATTCAGGAGGTATATCTCCAGTATCATATAATGTGTTCAGCAGTCTGGTGACTTGATCTAGTCCAAATTCTTCTAAAGCTTTAATCATTTCTGTTGTGATGTTATCTGCACCGGGGGCCTTGCCAGCTTTCATATGCTTAAGAACATTTCGAACCTCCATCTCCAAAATTGGCGGTCCTTCATTATTAAATCTAATATCATACTGTTCGTCTCTGTTATCATCATAAAGGTGTTTCACATAATCTGTCCATACCTGTAGAATCTGGTCTTTTTCTATTATGATTTTGCCATCTTCAGTTTTTAGACACCCTGTTGATGTACTTGTTCTTTTATTAGTAAGTTCCTGAATTCTTTTGTGCACTAATTTGGTATTTTGACTGTTGTGTTGGCTTTCAATTTCTAAGCACTTTTCCTCAAGCCATGCTTCTTTTGCCTCCTTACATAATGTTCTGACTTGTCTGTGAATTTCTTCATATTTGACAGAATTATTTTTGTTGAGTCTTCTTGTTTCCATGAGGTGTAAAATTTCTTCAGTCATCCATTTCTTACGACCCACCTTCTTTAATTTTGGAATAGTTGTTTCTGCAGCCACATTGATTGAATTCTTCAACGTTTCCCATTGATCATCCACATCCTGGAATAGGATCTCTAGATCAGACAAAATTTCAAATCTGTTCTGTACTTCTATGTTGAATTTGTTTTGTATTTCCTTGTCATTACTCAATGTACACAAATCATATTTAGTGTTTCCTGTTATATACTTGACTTTCTTCAACTTTATCCTTAATGTTCCTGTGAGTAATCTGTGGTCACTATAACAATCAGCACTGGGAACTGTTTTTGCTATTGTTAATGCGTTTCTAAATCTTCTGCTAATCAGAATGTAGTCAATCTGGTTTCTAATCCTGCTATCAGGACTCCTCCATGTCCATAATCTTCTAGGGTGTTGTTTGAACCAGGTGTTTCCTACAATCATTTCCTGTTCTTTTGCCCACTCTACGAGTCTGTATCCTCTTTCATTTCTCTCTCCTAAACCATAGTTTCCTACTGTGTATCTATCTCCTTGATTTCCTACTTTTGCATTGAAGTCCCCTATTATGATGTTTATTTCTGAATTTTTACATTTCTTTAAGGCAGACTCTATGTCATTATAAAATTCTTCTACACTATCTTCACTGGATTCTCCTGTTGGGGCATATACTTGAATAATATTTATGCTAAAAGGCCTGCCACTTAATTTAACTAGTAGAACTCTGTCCGACACAGCCCAATATCCTTGAATAGATTTTGATGTTTTCCGGTCCAGAATAATTGCCACTCCCCTATGACGATCTTCACCTCCAGAATAAATAATCTTGAAATCTTCTTCTATCTTGATGCCTGCTCCTGTCCATCTCGTTTCGCACATACCTAAAATATTAATTTTTTCCCTTTCAATTTCTTGTTTTATGTTCTCTAATTTTCCGCCGTTGTTTAACGTCCTAACGTTCCAAGTTGCTAATTTTAACGTCTCTGTCCTTGTCTTGCGATGATCGGTCTTTAAGCGAATCATGATATACTAGGCACTTTTAAAGAGGTAGTTTGCCGTTGCTTTCCTCTATGGCAGTGACCTTACTGGTCGGAGACCGCAGCCATTGACTCAAGAAGAGTTCGTCTGCCTGCCGTCGTGTAACTCGAAGCCATGACCCACAAATATGAAAAGTAATGAAGTAAGAAATAGTAAATGTAACATGTGTAACTGTGGAAAGTAATAATAAGCGTTATAAGGTGTATAAATCTTTAAAAGTACTGAAGAAATAGAAGTAGGAAAAGGTGTATACAACCATAGAAAAGTAATGAAGAAATAATAAGTATGAAAAGGTGTATGCAACCACAGAATGTAATAAAGAAAATATAAGTGTGAAAAGGTGTATACAATCTTTGAAAATAATGAAGAAATAGTGTGAAAAAGGCATACACAAACTTGGAATGTAATTTAAACAGACAATTAAAAAGCTGCTTGTTCTTTGCAGGACATTGTAATCACCCCCAGCACCTACTGGCAGTTTGTGATTTACTAGGCAAGTTTATGTTCAGCAGTTTGCCATTGCTTTATGAATGAGAAGTCAACATTTAAGTCCAACTATCTGTTTTAAATGTGCCTAGTTTGAACTTCCTACTCTTACTCCAAAATCAGGATAAAATATTATGGACAACCCCTTCTATAGGTGGCAACATTTAAGTTGATCACAGGCAGGATAAAGATTGTATAGTCAAGATGCCATATTAAAGAAAGACAGTAGCATTAATACTAAGTAGTTAAACAAGCAAAGAATGTGAGGTTTCACAAACCGCTATTTCTTTCTGCAAATTTGCAGTCTGTCCTTGACCCTGCTGCTGTACATCTCTTAGTCTGTTAATCTACAAAAGCAACAAAAAGAAAACACTAATTAATAAACTGAGCCACACACAAAAGTAAGTTTTGTAACATGTACATTTCTAAGTTTGTCTGCAATATTTATTTATGTTAATTTAATTACACTGTAAATACATCTTTGCTTATGTCATAAAGAGTAGTACACATATCGCGAATAAAATGTATGTCAGTGTCGTCAAAAACAGTCCTGGCCAACCACACGAATCTGTTAACTCGTAATATAATACAAATTTAAACAATTAGTGTCTACTGTAAAAATGTGTCTATAATATCAGTTTTTTTTTTTAAAACACACATTTAAAAATGTAGTCTCAAATGAGAATGCAATACCATAAGAACATAGACACCATTATTGGGACTCTCTAAAATTGTAAAATAAACAGCAAAATTCTTAACTTTTCACATTTTTACAAAGCATATTATTAGATAGTTTATTTCGCTATCTACTTATACATTTTCATATACTTTATCAGTAAGCAGATAAAGATAAGTTATGAAGGCAAGATTTAAACAGCAAGATCTGCACAATGTGTACTTTCAACATGCTCTAGTCATATTTCTGATAGGTGTTTTAGGTTATAAACTGTCTCATGACTAGCAAATGCATTTTTTAAAAATATCTCTGTCATTGAATTGAAACACGCAATATATTTACAAGCTACAGCCCATGAGGTTGCATGTTTTACACTGAACAAGACCTTGAGGCATATCTTTATGGTGTGGCCTGTCCACAGACTGGATTCCCAGTCTGGCCAACACTCCAAGGACCATCATGCCTTTCTGCAGATGTGTAGTTCCAGTAATGGTCTTGACTGCATTGTTGCTGAGCATAGAGAGGGGAAGTAAAAAGGGGTAGGACCCTTTCCTACACATTGAGGCACAGAGGGTATATATTGGTATAAACCAATCAGCACTAAATGGGTGATGTTATCGTGCTGGGCACATTAACTTTCAAAGACCTTTCCTGGTACATATTTTAGGCTGGGTCAAGATCTGGGAGCCCCGCTATATTTTTACAACTCAATGGGGATTCAAACATAACCAAGCATGCCAGCCGCTGTGCTACTAGAGCATCCAGGGGAAGCAGCGATCTGTAAAACAGTCCCGCGGATATGGTGATTCGTACTGGGTCGGGAGGAAAGCATCGACACCAATCTCACTTTAATTGATATAAGCCCTTTTTATGACTCAAACAACCTGAAAGTCCATGCATCACACTTCAAGAGGTCAAACTTAGTGTTCCAGAGGATTCACAAACCAAACAACCAGTCACAAATTATGGCCTCTGTTTATAACTGACATAGACATTGCAATGATAAATCTCTGGATTGCATTTTTCATACTCTCTTAGAAAAAATTATTTGAAAATGTAATAAACAAAATTATTTGAAAATGTAATATAAATTTCCACACATTGAGTTGTCACTGAACTTATCATGTTCCAGTCTAATAATAAATACAAGAACCTATTCATCCTAGTTATTACTTTCAACCTTTCTGTTCCCAAGAGTTATAACATTGCCCCATTCTATCCAAGATGCCACTGTAACTGTTTCTATCTCAGACATATGTTTTATCTTCTGTCATTGTTTGGCCACGGTACACATAGCCCGATACAGGATCTTGTTCTTCACTGCTTATATGAATGTCAACTACTGGTCTTCCTTTCAGTAAAAAACATTAGTCTTTTTTATGTTAATTTCTAGACCTTATGTTTGGCTTTTAAAATGTATTGCACCTAGAAGAATCTACACTTGTGGGTATTCTGCCAATAAGACTGTGTCACCTACGCATCTGAGATTGTAAATGTTTTTTCCTCTGAAGCATAGCTTCAATATTTCCGAGAACACTTTCTGTGCATACATTTTTAATCACATCTCCAAAAATTATTTTATGCTCAAAACAAAATATTAATTACATTTATCTTTTATCAAGCATACATGATAACTTCAAAAAGTTCTCAGAAACACGATAACTTCAAACAGTTCTCAGAATAGTCAAGCACTGTTTGAATGAAAGCTTGTCTAGGAAATCATGCTTTATAAGCTGGCAGTAACCTTATCAAAAGAAAATTGTTGATGGAACCATTTCATTTACCTTGCAACATAAAGTGACCGAAGTTTGTATGTTATGCATGCAGTACGATAGGAGTTTAAAATGACCTTGTTGATCCACCTGACCAACTACCTCGATAAATATTAAAAATGCTGATCGCAACCAAAGCAGCAGTAATTCGCAACACATAAAGCAACTGTCCTGCAACATCCTCCATATTTTTCTGACCTGGCACTGAAGGACAGCAATGCAACAATGATGAGAACATTATCACTAATACTACAACGCAGATGGGAAAGGTTCCAAAGAATGGATTCTAGGAATGTCTCAACAGCTGTGTGAACATTAACAAAACTGTGAAGCTGCCAAAGAAAACTATTTTGAAAGAAATGAAATGTAGTGTAAGTGGCTACATTGTTACTGATTTATATACAATAAGTAAATTTCTGAAACTTTTTGAAGCTACCTTTAAATACATACATACTAAAAATTGTGATTTTATTAACTTCTAGATGCCTTTTCATGGTAATGCAATTTGAGAGTTTAAATCTTTAAACCAGCCTATCAAGTACATACCTGCTCTTCTTTATCCCTGATAGCTTTGTTTAGCGATTTCAGTTCTTTTCTAATCCAATTGTCTCTATCCTCACGAGACTGAAAGTGACTTCCTCTACCTTGTTTGGCATACAGCTCCTTTCTTTTTTGATCAGCTTCAGCAAGTCTGAACAAAACAATTCAATATGTGAATGATTAACAACCTGATCAACTTACTTAATTATTGTAATAACAAGACTAAATATAAACTCTAAGAACTAATAAATCTGTTGTAAATCAAACCATTCTGACCGAATACCATGACAGTGTTGAGATTCTCCTTGTGTGAAGAATGCTCTTCAATGAAATATGTTTTATGGATTTCATTGCATTGTGCCTGTTTACAGAAGAGCTGCAATTTTTGCACCATTCGGCTGACACATTCAACTTCTACAGGCATTAATTGACCGGGTTAACCTTCACGGGATTTAAGAAAATTGAATTGTTCACTCCTGCAGGAAAAAATTGATCAATGCCAAGCAATTTTCATAGTACAGAATAAGTTAATAGCCCCCATATCTTCAACTTCAGAATAAAAGACATAAATGCATGAACAATAAATAACAAATCAAGAATATATTTAGAAAAGTGATTCTGTGTTTGAGAATAATATTTTTAAATAGACATTCAATAGTTACTGGTCCATGGCAAAAGGGGTAGCAAGCACAATTCAGTCCCACATATTGCATTCAAAGTCAGCTGCAAGCAATTTAATAGAAGACTGCCTTGTGTTGATTTTTAACACTGGTATGAGCATCGGTCGTTCAGAAAGCAATGGCTAACTACTGAATGTAAATTTGCCTAGTAAATCACAAACAGCCAAAAAATGCAGGGGTTGATTGTGACATTCTGTAAAGAACATGTAACTATCGAACAGTTACTAACTTGCTCTGTTATTGCCTTGAACAGTTACAGACAATATACAACTTGATTAAATGGTAGCAGACTTCTATGAGCACAGAGGTACAAAAAGGTATAAAAGCATTATTTCACTATAAATTTAGAGGATATATATATACCTTGCTGAACACATTTCTTCATTATCAAGCTTGTTCTGATATTCCTGACATATGGCTTCATACTGTGCTTGTGTCTTTACAATCTTCTCATTCACTTTTGCTAATTCAGCTTCTGTTTTTGCCTGTCAATAAGCAAATAGTACAAAACCATTAAAACTAGGCCCTATCATTCAAAACATACTTATCTGTATGTAAAGAACTGTATATGAAAGCTATACTTTGCTTTGACAACAGACAAAAAATGGCGGTGGTGGCTATAATGTGGCATAAAGACAACAATTATGGTGGTGGTAGCATTGTGTTAAAACGTATCATCACTCTGTGCAGTAAAGGACATGCCTCAAGGAGTACAGGGCATATGATAAAAATAAAGGACCATTAAACATGCCTTGAGGTGAACTGAGTATATGGTACTATCCCCATGTGGCTTGAGTTTAACTCTTCAAAGTGGCATGACTTTCTTTCAACCAACAGTCTCATAAAATGGAGGGAAATTTCCAGAAATCCCTGGAAAACATCTTATGAGGAAAGATGGTGTGAAAGGAAGTTATCATTCCTCTTTATACCATGATCTTTTATATATCTCTTCACATCCTTTTAACAGTACCTATATATTTATTGTCATAATGAAAGCTTGCTGCTGAGTGTCAGAATGAATTAACAAGACCTGACGTTCAATTCTTGTAAACAGAAAAAAGTCGCTTAAAAGTCTACAGGGTTGACTTCATTGCACCGGGTTTATCCCATATGGCTCGGTCTCTTTCCGCAGCGCAGAAAGTGTCACACAAAGCACGAACTCCGTAGATCTAGTGACGACCCACAGGAGTCTCCGAAAAATTTAACCCGTGAACCGAAGGACACGGCCTGGAATCGAACCCACCTTCGGAGCCCGAGTTAAACGGCTTGACCACTTCACCACGAAGACTCCCTATTCAATTCTTAGCAACACTATAAAGTATTAATAAAAGAACGATGAGCAATACAACATATGACAACATCAAATTAAATAATGAACAGCCCAATAACAAGTTATAAAATCCTCAATGTTGAAAAAAAAATTACACTGGAATAAAATCTGGGGCTAAAACTTAATACAGATGAAACTGAATAGGTCAAGGTAATTCCATAACTGATACTGCTGTGAAGTGCTAGGTCTTCACATTATCTAGGTCATAATATAAAAAGAAGGCGACAAACTTTCTTCCTTGTCATCTTACATGACCAGGTTGACCCCAGAGGAAAAATCAAATCCTGTCAATAAGGACTGAATACCAGACCGCTGTATTGATAAGCTAGCATACTAACCACTACTCTAATATGACCCCTAAATGAACATCTAATTTAAAATGAAAACTGCAAGAAATGATACACTAATACTAATAGATACCTTGGCATTCTGATTGCCTCGCTGGTCCTCAACAATGTCTCTGATGCTGAGCTCAAGTTTAGAATTTTTCTTCATCAGTTCCTGGTACTCTGTAGCTAGGCTTTCTTTCTCCTCCAAGGCTGCTTGCATCTGGGCCTTCAGTTCTTTCAGGTCTTTATTGATTGTCTGATAATACAGTATTATACTGCTTTGTTAACAAATGGGGCAGAAATTAAATCAAACAAGCACAAGCATTTTGTTCATAAACAAACAACATTACAATAAGTAAATATATGCTTCTGCAATTACTTATAGAAATTTGTGAAAAGTAAAAGCATTAAACGTATAATATTTAACTTTAATGTTAAATAAGTAAGCTGTATGGGTCCGAAGGATGGATAACAACTAAAAAATTACCAATAAGCTACAAACACTCATTAATTGGTGCCTACGCAGAATAGTAAAATAAAGTAGCCATGCATGGCATACGATACCAGACCAATATTTGTGTAGACCAATGGTCACTCTGTGGGTGATGTGGTCAACATCACACAGGTCGCCTTTACTTCCCAAGATATTTCCTAGCACCCATTTTAGGCTGGGCTGACCTGTGATTCATGTTCAAAATTCTAATTGGCTCCGATGTGGATCAGGCCCATGACCACCTACATAGAAAAGGATTACCTGGCATGACAGAATCTGTCATGTGGAGCTTAGGGAGAGAACTAGATAGATGTCAGCAAATAGGGGGTGAGGAAATGACGCTGGCACTAGATAGGTCACGAACCAGAAAAACCTGATAATAGCCTAATTTTAAAATCTTTTTTCTAGAACCCAAACAGAGGGAGATCTAATAGACCAACCATCATGTGTTATACCGATAAGCATGGGCGGTCATGTTCTGCCATCTCACTCGATCACCAGAGTCGTGGATCAGATCCGTGTTCCTGTCTCGACCATGCCATGTGGCCAAGTCATCCAGGTATTTACTTCTCGGTCTTCCTCTTGATCTCTTCCCTTCGATCTTGCCAGTCGTTACCAAGTTCTCCAAGTCACTCCTTCTCATAACATGTCCAAAAACCTTCGACCATCTACATCTAATTACTCTAATCAGTTTACGATCTTCATTTGTTTCTTGAAGGACTTGTTCATTAGTTTTACTGTCTGTCCATGGTATTCTTTGCATTTTCCTCAGAAACCACATTTCCACAGCGATCAGATGTTTTTCAGCTTGACTGCTCATTGTCCACGCTTCACATCCATACAAAAGTACAGGTTCTATGTAGCACTTCAACACTCTTTTTCTCATTTCTGCTGCGGGGTCTCGAGGTATGGTGTCCATCTCGAGTGCTGGAGGGCCCAGGTTCAAGCCCTGGTGATAACCGGGATTTTTTTCTCGTGGACTTCTAGTAATAAAATTTCCCCTGGTCTCTGGATAGTGAGATCGGACGCCCGTGTGTATTGTTGCGCACGTAAAAAATCCCTTGGCAGTTGGAAATCGAAAAAAAGAGTAGCCTAACTGCGCTGCCCGGGCAAAATTTTGAGTTAAAAATCTACCAAAAGTAATTCAGGATCCTCGCCGGTGCTATAGAGTTCGTGCACTGAACTGAGTTTCTCCGAACTGAGGTTTGAGTTAGGAGGAGAACGGAGCACTTATGGGTTACACCCGTGCCGTGACATTGATTCATCAACTAAACTAAACTTTCACAAAACATTAAACATCTTTCAAAAACATTATTATTAATTTTGATTGCTCATGGTATTTTAAACATTATTTTGTAAAACACTGTGGCCTCAATAAGCTAAATATTGCATTTCACACAGAGGACCTTCATAACAATAGCACTTAGCTGCCAAGAGAAGACAACTCAGCAGCATTAGGAACAACATTACATTTAACAATTTACATAAACGCGAAGCATGACGTACCTTAACTTTGTCATTAGCTGCCATAAGTTCATCTCTCAGAGCTGTTGAATTAGCACCACTGTTGTCTCGCTTAGACTGAAGCTGTGAAGAAGACAGCAAACTTACTAAGTAACTATAATTTCAGTGGGACTTACTGAGAATACAAAAACCCAAGAATAAAAGCCACGGATAATTATTTAGGATCTCACTATCAGCATCATTTACCCTTAAAGAATATGAGCTGTGGTAGGGCAGTAACCAGCACACTTGCAGGTCATGTGGTCAGATCCCCTTCAAGGTGGGGGTCATTGACCTGGGCTCCCAAGTTGATTCATCCTAAAGTGTGTGCTAGAACATTTCCTAGGAAGTAAAGACAGCCGGTGTGATACTGAACACATCATCCATTCAGTGCCAGCTGGTCTAAAACTATGGGGCTAGCACCATGTACCCAAAAACACCTCATGGCATGAGTACTTACTCCTTGATAAAACACAGTGACAGATCAGATCTGCTGCTGTATTCACATCAACAATCGACTGCTGCACATCTCCACCAGTTTCTGTCTCTTGCCGTAATGCTACAGTCTAACATCCTCTATCTAGTCCATCTACTCATATCTGGTTTGTGACGGATCAGTTTTAATGCCCAAGGATGCCTCTACAAGTGTTCCAATCTCTTCTTAGTCACATACTGAGAGCTGCTGATGTTATCTTACCACTGAGGTCATTCTGTAACCAGCAGTTTACTTTTCTGTATTCTCTCAGTTCCAGATGGTCATTACTTTTACAACTCTGACAAGCAACATGACTAAGTTGTTACTTTAAATATTTCTATCCTAGTTGCTACTTTGCCGGTCTCCCTGGCGAAGGGGTTAACAACTTTGTCTGCAATCCTGTAAATCCATGTGAGGAACACAGCTGCACGAGATTCAGCAGCGGATTGCGTCACATTGGTTACTTACGGCGCATATGAGCTGGTCGCTCAGAAAGCAATGGCAAACTACTGAGCGTAATCTTGCCAAGAACATCAACAGATGAAAAATGCTGGTGTTGACTGCAACGTACTATAAGGGATTTGTTTTTCTTTGTTCGCATATCCTTTACAGGATATCGCTGTCAACATCAGCATCTTTCAGCTGAATGTTGATTTCTTGGCAAGATTATGCTCAGTAGTTTGCCATTGCTTTCTGAGCGACCGGCTCACATACCCTGTAAGTTACAGACGCGGAGAGAACTGCTATCGATTCTCGTGCACATCACGTTACCCATGAGAGTCCTATAAGGGATATGCAACTTTTAAAAACAAGTTGCTACTTTAAATACTTCTATCCTAGTTTTTTTTTTTTTTTTAATGTTTCTATCCTAGTTTTGACTTAAAATGTTTCTATCATAGTTGCTACTTAAAATGTTTCTATCATAGTTGCTACTTAAAATGTTTCTATCCTAGTTACTAAGGGGGCTGCGTGTCTCGAGGTATGGTGTCTGCCTCGAGTGCTGGAGGTCCTGGGTTCAAGCCCCGGTGAGAACAAGGATTTTTTCACATGGATTTCTAGTAATAAAATTTCCTCTGGTCTCTGGGTAGTGAGATCGGACGCCCGTGTGTATTGTTGTGCATGTAAAAAATCCCTTGGCAGTTGGAAATCGAAAAAGAGTAGCCTAACAGTGCTGCCCGGGGAAAATTTAGAGTTAAAAATCTACCCAAATTATTTTCAGGATCCTCACCGGTGCTACGGAGTTCGTGTACTGAGCTGAATTTCTTCAGACTCAGGTTTGAATTAGGAGGAGAACAGAGCACTTATGGGTTACACCTGTGTGCCGTGATGTTGATCCATCGACTAAACTAAACTAAACTATATCCTAGTTGCTACTTAAAATGTTTCTATCCTAGTTACTTAAAATATTTCTATCCTAGTTTTTCCTTAAAACATTTTCTGCCCTAGTTACTTTAAATGTATTTATCCAAGTTGTTACTTAAAATGTTCCTATACTTCTTCTCCTTCTGCGTTCATACGGAATGTTGTTTTAGATGCAATAATGTTGTGCCTGTTTACAGCAGAGCTGCGATATTTGCACCTTTCAGCCAACACATCCGACTTCTTCAGGCATTTGTTAACTGTGTTAACCTTCCCGGGCGTTCCTATTCTAGTTGTTACTTTAAATGTTTCTGTCTTAGTTACTTTAACACTTTCTGTCCTAGTTACCTTAAATGTTTTTATTCTAGTTACTTTGAATGTTTGTGTCCTAGATGTTATTTTAATTGCTACTCTACTGATAGTGATGAGTTAATGAGTTAAGAAAATAATTGGGATAGCAAGAGTCGCGATTTCTTCCTTCTGCAACATCTGCCTTCCATCTTTCATCACAGCATAGTTTCCCCTAGGCTCTATTATGCCTTTTAGTGTACTCAAAATAGTTTCTTTGTTGGATTCTAATCTCATTTAATAATTCTTTTCATTCCTAGTTGTTTATTTTTATTTCATAAGGTAAAGGTAGTAGTCCCATGGTAGTTTTTGCTATTGGGGTGTGAAGTGTAAGCCTTCACATATACTAGGCTATGCATAATCTCAAAGGGTGACCAGTTCCCATTTTCACTGGGTTTTTTATTCTCCTGAAAATGTTATGGTGCCCATTTTACGAAGCCAGGTATACCTTATAAGAAAAAGACAAACAAATTTCTTAGGAGTTTATGATATTTGTGCTGACATATACAAGCCCAGGGTGCTCTAGTAACAGTAAGAGCATGAAGAGCACTCAACATCTGCTACAGGAGAGCCAGCACACACGAGTTCATCCACAGTGAAGATTTGTTGAATTTAAAAAACAAGAGTTTCTTTTCCTCTTGATCTCTTCCAAGTTTCCAGGGACCAGCTTCCCTACCTATAATGATCTACTTTTACTATCATGCTTTACTGTCTTCAGATCAGATAACATATAAAGGCTATTTCAGAATCCATTTATTGTTCTAAAACGGCACACACAAAAACTCACATCGTCCAACTTTTTGCGAGTGTCTTTCAACTCATGGTCATGGATTGTGTACTCTAGTGATCTAGAAAAGAAATTAAGATATGTTAGCTCATTGCAAAATAATGATCACTGTAGAAATTAAAAACAGCAGTACAATTTTAATGAAAATCACATTTCCTAACCTGAAACTAAGAAGAGTGTCAATGCAACATGAGACGAAGTCCAAAATTCGTACCAGGCATAAAAAATAGAAATAATAATGCTTTACACTAAAGATGACTTTCGAGATGAGAAATTGAAAAACAACAATTTTGGGTGGAAAAAAAACAATGTATGCATAGCAGACATAAAAATGCCTAATTCCGAAAGTGTGAGATGTAACGTGGCTACAGAATAATAACGGCTTATCTAGAACAAGATACAAATATGAATAATGAAGGTATTAAAAGCTGTTAAATTAATACCACAGAAGGCATCAGTTATAATTGTTAATGTGACAAACATTATGGAAACCAGAATATTCCAGAATGGAAATAAGAAATAAACACATGTTTGTATTTATAGATGAAAACTACAGCACTAACAACACGTAATTGTTTTTAATGTGTTCCTTATCATGACAAGAAAGAATTTGGTAGCTAGGTACATGAGTTCAGAAGAAATATTATAGGATTTCTCATGCAGAATCAACTACTATTAGAAAACAGTATGAGAAACATTACAGCAATAGATTATAAAACAACACAAAATATTCATCATCATCATCTTCCACTTCTGCTATCAAGCGTCGTGGGGAGGAATAATTTGCGCTCCAGCGCCCGGTGTGCGGCACTGGATAGTGTCATTCCATGTGATTGTACAATGTCTTTGATGTCGTCAATCCATTTTCTTCTTGGACGTCCTCTTGGTCTCGTCGTAATAATAAAAAAGATTCCAACATACAGGAAAATAAGAAACAAAAAGGTAACAACACATGTCATCAATTATAGGAGGCTGCAGGAAAATACGGTTAAAGACGAATTTAATCAAGAAATCAAAAGACTACATAAGAACATCCCTGATGACTACTCAGGTGTAGATAAGGAATGGGCAATTTTCAAGGCTGCCATGCTCGACACACTGGAAAATAAATGTGGAACAAAGAAAGTAGGTAGATTAAGAACATTTTGGTGGAACAACGGAGTTAAAGATAGCATATTCAAAAAGAAGGTAGCGTTAAAAAAATTCATCATAACACAAAATATTAATGGCTATAATTAATTTTCCAACTCTTTTAACCCTTTACAATGCGTAGCCCTTACGCCGTTCAAATGATAAGGGATTCGCAACATTTGATTTAAAATGAACTACAGCACTAACAACTCGTAAGTATTTTAATTTTCCTTATCATGACAAGAAAGAATTTGGTAGCTAGGTACATGATTAGAAGAATATTATAGGATTTCTCTTGCAGAATCAATACTATTAGAAAACAGTATGAGAAACATTACAGCAATAGATTATAAAACAACCAATATATTCATCATCATATCTTTCACTTCTGCCATCAAGCGTCGTGAGGAGGAATAATTTGCGCTCCAGTGCGTAATAATAAAAAAAAGATTCCAAAATACAGGAAAATAAGAAACAAAAAGGTAACAACACATGTCATTAATTATAGGAGGCTGCAGGAAAATACGGTTAAAGACGAATTTAATCAAGAAATCAAAAGACTACATAAGAACATCCCTGATGACTACTCAGGTGTAGATAAGGAATGGGCAATTTTCAAGGCTGCCATGCTCGACACACTGGAAAATAAATGTGGAACAAAGAAAGTAGAGCAGGACAAAAGATTAAGAACAGCTTGGTGGAACAACGAAGTTAAAGATAGCATATACAAAAAGAAGGTAGCGTTAAAAAAATTGATCATAACACAAAATATTAATGGCTATAATTAATCTTCCAACTCATTTTTTAAAACGCTGAAAAGATTCAGTACCTTCTCATTTTGTCCCACTTCTGATACTCTTTCAGCTCTTCTTTTTCACCTTCCAAAGTATTTAGTCTCTCCTCTATGTACTTTAAAAGGTCATTGATCTTTTCTCGCTTGCCATCTAGAGATTACAAATGACATTAATTATCCAAATTACATCCATCTATTCAATGATACAAACAAAATGTATCATATAAGAAGAACTATGAAAGTTGATATTATCATCTCCTTTCCCTTTCATGTGTATTCAGTTTACAATAAGCGTTGGGCATGGTTGATTAACACTTTATTTCAAATTCAAACAGTGAATGACTGAAATGTTTTCTTCTCTAAAGATATTTAAATTTATTCTGAAAAACGTGTGTTTCCATCGTGATCATTATAGTTAGAATCCATCTTTAAATGCACGTAAGTGCCACTGTTTAACTGGAAATTTTTCTAATGAAACATAACTCTTGAACAATCATTGCATTTGTCCACTTATGCTGTTTTTTTTTACAAGAAACAGTTGTAGTTGAGCTGAATTAATACCAAGCTGTACATATACTGGGAAAACAAAGTGAGGTGGGAAGGAGAGGGAAAACAATACCAATATTTAAAAGGCTTAAAAATTAAAAGATATGCTATTAACATCTGTGACAAATACAATTTTGCAATATCTTCAATGACGACAGAATTGAACTATTTATATTTAACACATTAAGAAAGTTAATGGTTAGGATATAAAATGTCTTTAACAAGCACCACTTCAGAATTACTGATAATAAATCAACATGTGCCTCGGACAGATCAGATGGTTAGAAGTAATAAATACAAAATTATGGAAATGAGCACAGAAACAATCATAGCAGATAGAAGTCAAGACAGGGAAGTCAGGATAAACAAAATTTTTGTTTTATGTGGTAAATGTTGCCAATTGTGATGTAGATTGGAAATCACAAGAAAAGATATCGATGAGAATGCAGGGCAGAGAAGCAACATCAACATAAATTTGGCCAATGTATATATAACTGAAGATTGAACCCAGGACCCCTGTGGTTGTAGGCATGCACACTAACTATTACACTACCAAGGACAAACACGTTAGAATAGAATAATTTCTATCCCATCAATAATGCATAGTATTGCATACACATTATAATGAACACTACTTTCATTATTTGAACTTGTCTTTGTACGTTAGTCATCATGTAGCTCTCATCACAGCTTTCCAGAAAGGCTCTTAATCTTGTGCCATCAAATGCTAAGAATTCCATGGAAGTGTAAGAAGACCAATATGCAAGTACTGCAAGAGGCCAATTCACAAAGACATTTAAATACTCATAAGGATGCGCCAACTGGGAAGATTGAGGCTGCTAGAGACAAATCAACAGAGAGAGGAAATGTTAGATGGCTGAGGGAGTGGCATGGAACATGATCAACAATCAAATCTATCAACAACACAGAGGACAGACAGTTGTGGAGGAACATGACGCCTGCACTACTTGGCATAACACATGACGATAAAACAAAACAAACACCTCCCACTAATTACTTTTGATTTTTTGTCTGACATTAGCTTTGTGTTTCCTTCTTTACACACTCTAAGAAACCAGACATGTTAGCACAGTTGACATGGACAGTGTAGTCGACTGATCAACATCACGGCACAACATGGACACAGTATGACATGGACATACCTGTTTCAGTTAAAATTGCGTTGCTCTCTTCTTTACGCTCATCGTAAACCTTTGTGCCTGCCACTTCTCTAAGTAGCTTCAGTCGCTGAGAGTCGGGTGCTGTAGCCATCTGATTAATCTGAAATGTTATATTTCTATGTTGAAATACAAGAACGAGATAATGAAGTGAACACATTTTGCCAGCAACATGTCCATAATTTTTTGTTACTGCATATTTTAATGTTAAATTTTATTTATGCAGACTAGTATCAGCTTAATATGTTTAGAACCTTCTCTTGTTGTTTCATCTTTTTGTGTAGAAATTTTGCTTTGTGAACCAACGCATATTTTCAAAACATTTTCCCATTGTGAATAGAAATAATGAAGACACAAACAATATATCACACAATTTATTGCCTGACATGCAGAGGAGGTTGTAATATATATGTTAAACAGCCAACTGTGTAAACTAAAAAGACATAAGTCTCTATAAAACTACTGTGGTGTGGTAACAGCGACTGTGAAACATATGACGTGTTGTGTATTTCAGCTATAAGAACTCATTATGTTGCTTTAATTCCTGCTGATTTAGTTCTGCAGTATGCACCTGACAGATTACAGTGAAAGATGCCAGGCAACAATTTGTTTTTGTTTTCATATATTATCAGAAACACTGATAATTTGTTTCTGAGTTCAAAGTACAAATGTTTTCAATGACCAAGTGTTGATTTGAGTGTTAACATTAGAGTGTTAGGTGTTAATATTAGATCACAGTACTCCAAGCAAGATTTTTGCAGATGGCCAGCCCACATGGATCGTGTCGATATTCTTAATGCCCTTAGAGAGATGTCGAGAGCGAATGAGAAACTTGGGAGTAAGAATTGGCACATTGGGAGAATGAGGGTACCTCATCAACAGAGAACTGGCACTATTAGCCACCGGACACCAATGCATATATTGGGTGGAGGATCTGAGCACTTATAGATATGTCGGAAGTGCAAGGATGATACCCCAACAGATAACTAACTCCAGGCAAACCAACAGATGCCTATTCTCCAGCAGCAAATGTCACAAGGTTTTAATACTGATTGTTCCATCAACACTGTGGTTCTCAACCTTTTTTGGCCCGTGCCCCCCCCCCCTTTATCATATTTTCAGAACGTCATTCCCCCCCTTTTGTATTTCCTACCTAAAAATGTGGCCCGTGCCCCCCTTCACCATATTTTCAGAACGTTGCTAGATAGCAACTTGTGTGAAATAAACAATATTAACAAACAATGCTCAAAGGTCCAGGGCTGCAGCAATCCAGCAGAATATCGAACCAGAATTCACTGCATAACCACTGCATTAACACAATGGTTGTAAATACCATGAATTTGTCCCTTCAGATGTTTATGCAGTAACCATGTTCAAATCCAAACTTAAGTATCCTTAATTCCATTCTACACTAATCTCTCCTTTTCTCTCCCGTATCTCCAACAAAATTATAACTATTGATTATGGTAAATAAAAATAAAAATATCAACAGAATGAAGTGTTCTATGTTTAATATTTCAAAATATGATAGAACCAAAATAAAAAAAATTAGAAAAAAAGAACTCAATTATTGGGTATCACAGTTACAAACACCAAATACAAACAATAAGGCTTACCTTTCCTTGCTTGACAATGTAATATGGGTTACTTCTGGAAAAGCCAGCGCTCTCCAGCAAGTTCATGACATCAGTTTTTCTATAGATCAAAATGACAGAAAATATATTTTACCTGGCTGGCAATCGCTCAAAACAATAATTTCATAATGAAATAGTCAAGCTAAGCCCATTACTGTATTTCATATAGAATTCTCACTTCTCAAAGAATAAACTGTTCCCAACAGCTATTTCGTAATCATTAATCAAATATATTTCATTCTGACCATGGCTAAACATTATGAACAATTCCTCCCTATCTTTCCTCTTTCACTGTATGCACATGCACGTCCCTAGAGTGTTATAGCCAGATACTGCTACACTAGTATGACATGCTGTTGTCTTTATGAGGTGAAGTCACTAGCTCCCTTCCTTTCTGTCTTTCCCATTGCCAATTAGAAGCAAAATTAGGCCTGGGTTCATGAAGGAATAAGTGGCCAGTCTTTCCCTCTCATGGCAAACATCGAGATCTGACATCAAACCCTGGTCCTTGACTGCGCTCATTCCATTGTCTGTGCCATGTCCAAATTATTATACAAACATGCCTACTAATTCTATATCAAGCAAATTTTCAACATTTCTCTGGCCACTGACATCTTAAGAAAACTCAAAGCCGACTGAACATGCAAGGATCCAAATACTAATCAAAATAAGTTGATTTGCTTGGTTAACAATGTGTTCAAGCAACAACAACTTGGGACAGAGAAAGTTTAGTAACAAGTATAGAGAGCCTGCCATGTTTACTTACGTGACCATCTTCTTGTCCAGGAAGTACTGATCTTTCTTAGAGCCGATGACTCTTCTCAACACAACTTCATCTTTTTCAATCTGTGGATGAATTTCTTCACCTTAACAATGCACTCAACAAGATACATACATCATAAAAACATAAACAACATTTTACTGTTTCTTTCTGCACTGTGGCCAGAATACAGACAGATGGCATTTGCTGCACTGTGGCCAAAAGAGAGAGATGACATTTGCTGCACAGTGATCAGAATGCAGAGATATGCCATTTGCTACCCTGTGGCCAGAATAAAGAGATATGCCATTGCTGCACCGTGATCAGAATACAGAGAGATGACATTTGCTGCACTGTAACCCACATACAGAGGTGACAATAGGTAAAATATAGCAATCTGGCTTACAAAGGATCACCTTCACTGCCGACAAATAACTCCAAAAGTGCTCCAGTCTCCAACTATAAATCATTTTTAAAAAGTATGACATCCTCAGGTACCTTATTTTTGTAAAATGCAATATGACTGGGAGCAATGAGATAGCACAACGGCTAGCACTGCCAGCCAGGTGTACATGTGTTCAGATACCCATCAAGGATTTTAACAAACTGACCTAGCCTAAATTGTGTACCAGGCCATGTCCTGGAAAGTAAAAGCAACAGGAGTGATACATCCACATCACACACTGAGTGCCGATTATTCTATACAAATATATATTTAGCATCATAAATCCAAGACGCTTCAAAGAGTGGAAAAGGGCCCTATATTTTTTTTTTAGAACCACAACAGTTATTAGTACCCTGAACCTCTAAGCATCTTCCACCTCCAAAATGTGTCAGTGTTGAATATTAGCATCACCAAGACCTTAAAACATACAATGGGTTGTACATGTTTTTGTCTGCCAATTAATTTTCTCACATCACAGAAGAAATACAAAGTACTTTTTGAGAAGCTTTAACAATGTGACATACCATTTTTAATACTGTTTCCGTTCTAAAAATGCGTTACTGTGATAAATGTGCATATTCGCTATACATTAAACATGCAAGTAAATAAGTGCAAGCGCTTTTGCGAACAAATAAGCATTTTAATGTTCACATACATTTACTCCTATAAACATTAATAAATTATAAAAGGGAGCGTTAGTGAAGTGGTTAGGCGCTTGCGGACCTGGTGATCAAATCCTAATTAAGGCAGAGGTAAAATAAAACTGACTTGTGCTCCAAGGTTGATCCAGCCTAAAATTGGTACCAGGAAATATCTTGGGAAGCAAAAGTGGCCAGTGTGACACTGACCACATCACCCACTAAGTGCTGGTTGGTCAATACAAATATGGGTCTAGCACCATGTACCCAATGCCCCTTAATGCCTGTAATAAAAGGGATCTTTTACTTTACTTTGATAAATAAGAATGGGAGCCACTATAGTGCAATGCCTAGAACCTGTGCCTGCTGGTATAGTGCTCATATGTTCAAAGCCCCCTCAAGGAGATTTACAAATACTGACCAGCACTTCCAGGTCAACCAGCCTATAATGGGCACTAGGAATTGTTCTGAGAAGTCAAGGCGGCCGGCAAGATACAAACCACATCAGCCACCGAGTGCCGTTTGGTATATACAAATATGGGACTAATACAACTCAGGGTGTGGGAAAGACTTTTAGATAAGGCATTCACTGTTAACAGTAAACTCATTTAACAGGCTGAGTCTGATGAAAACATCCAGGTAACTGTTTCAGCTCTAACTATTCATGTCACCATCACCTGGCTAGTCTGTCTGAAGACAGGTGCTGATCATGTCACTCCACTGTCGACAGCAGTTCTAATCGTGTCTTAGCCACAACATCCTTTCATGCTTATGTGGTGCATTTTCTTGATTATCTTCTCTTTTCTGCCTTGGGTTTCCCCTCTAGTATTTTCAGTAGTAGACCTCCTGTCATATATTGTGACCAGGCCAAAACATGGTAAACAATTAATATTACTGTGCGACCATGTGTGTATTTCAGCTTGAACAATATATCTAGTTATTTACTCTACGTTGTGTGACATCTGCAGTATGTACCTGACGAGATGCAGCGAAATATGCCAGGCAATAAATCGTACATTCTTCTTCTTCTTCTGCGTTCATTCAGAGTTTTTTTTCCGGACGTGATTGCATTGTGCCTGTTTACAGCAGAGCTGCGTTCTTGCGCTGTTAGGCCGACACATCCGACTTCTGCGGGCATTTGTTGACCGGGTTAACCTTTCCAGGGAATCGTACATTCTATGGTCTGTGTCTTCGTTATTCAAAAGTATTTTCATTTCCTCAATGTCTTTAAGAGTTCGTTCTTAAATAATTCTTGAAATAAACCCACCCATCCACTTTTCATTTCCCTTTCACCGTCCTTTTTTTAAAAATGAGAAATATCTTAAATACACAATCTAAATCTTACAGGTATTCTGTTGTCTGAGTTGTCGAAGATGATTTCCACAAAAGCACTGATGACTCTCGGCCCTGTGCCTTCATGGAGCAGTGCTTGACGCTGATCTGGTCGCATGTGACTAAACTCATCAGACAGTACAAACTGAATGGCTAAAAGATTAAATAAACAAATAAATAATTTTCAGTCATGAGAAAACCAAAGTTTCAATTTACAGAAATTTCAACTAAAAGGCTTATAACTTTTACTTTTAATACTTAAAATGACTAATAGGGTAGTGTAGTGACCGCTACACTCACCTGCCAGCCTGGTGGTTAGGGGTTCAAATCTTCTTGAGATGGGATACTCTAATGATCATATAGCTCAGAGTACCAGAATATTACTCACCAGCACATTGTGACCAAGAAAATATGGGCCTAACACATCTTCTTCTTCTTATAGTCTACACCGTATGACACTGGTTATCAAATCTGTCCTAGGGATCTCCGTGGTAAGATGGTTTAGTTAACAGTCTCACGCTCTGAAGTTCATTTCCTGACTAACACTATCCAGACCATGCATGCAATTTTTCCAGAGATTTCTGGCTGTCAGCGCGGGAGCTGCGAAGTTCGTGCTTTGTGTGATGCTTTCAGCACGTGGCTAGCTGTTCTGCAGAGAGAGAGACTGATCCAAATGGTGTAAAACCTGATGCAATGAAGTCGACCTTCTGAACTTTAGTACTCAGTATCATGTCTGTCCATAGTCTTCTTTCTTGTATACTGCCAATCATTTCTGACACTGATGGTTCTCCATGCCAAGTCAACTTGTTTAGCAACTTTTCACTCAGTTACCCCCTGCCTCTTTTCCCTTCCTGTATGTCTACACATACTCCAGCTTTCCCCTTCTCATGATGTGTCCAAAGGAATGTAGACTGTCTTCTTTTGATGTGGGTAACAAGTGGTCTTTATGAGCTGACTCCTTTCAAGATATCTTCATTACACTTTTTATCTGTCTGGTGTTGGTCTAATCATTCTTCTATGAAGCCATGCATCTGCAGCTTCCATTGATTTCTGATCCAGCATTATATCTTAATGTCATGGACAGAAATGAGTTAAAAAAGTATTCACTCACAACAACCTGCAAGGTTAAGGAGAACAGTTGACTAGAACAAAGACAGGTTAGCAAGACTAAAACAGTTCACAACTTCATGGAAATGTAGATGCACAGGTAGCAATCTGAGCGAATGTAGCTAGCTAGACTGGTCATTCGAGGTGAGGACAGTGGACAGGACACACACACACACTCAAACCTTCAGCTAAGAGAGACACATGACTCAAACCATCAACCAAGAAACACATATATTTAATCGTCCACCAAGAATTATATTCCTCATGATGGCATGGACTCTGGGTCTTTTATTTTTTTTTAATAGAGAAAAAAAAAAATGAAACCAGCATTTTCAAATAACGTTTAACAAATGGTATGTGCTTCCCAAGTAAACAAAAAATGCATTTAGCCTTAACTTACCATAAAAGAAATTACTTTTTCCTGATCCATTTCTTCCAACTGTAGAAGAAAGAAAGGAAACCATTAATACATCTGTCTTTATATATCCTGGGAAATATGCCAAAACACCCAAAATCTAAACAACAAAAAATTCTAAATGTATCATGTTTTGATGGAAATTCCTCTCATCTTCACCAAGCAGGAACAAATAGCATTTGGGTTCAGACAT
Source organism: Cepaea nemoralis (assembly GCA_014155875.1). Classification (NCBI taxonomy): domain Eukaryota; kingdom Metazoa; phylum Mollusca; class Gastropoda; order Stylommatophora; family Helicidae; genus Cepaea; species Cepaea nemoralis. The sequence goes on from JACEFZ010005616.1 coordinate 29,262, forward strand.
GTTTTTTTTTTCTTTTCAAAACAATTTCTTACTGTAGTAAATTTTAATATCTTTTTATTGAATGCTTGTTGGATAGATCCGTTTTTTTCTCCAGTAATATATTAAAACTTGGTGGAGTATTGATGCATGATAAGGCAGACGTGGTTGCGGCCTTGTGGGAGCACGTGTACACCTCGGAGGAGCAAATGGATCACCATGGTCTGGCAAGAATGCGACAGCGTGGAGTGTCGAGGGGATCTGGCCGATGCTCGACGCTTAGAGGAAAGGCAAGACGCACATATAATCAGATTGCTACTGGTACTATTGGGGTTGGAACTCTTCGCTGGCTTCTGAGGATGGGGACGGAGCGCTTATGGGAATGCCCCGAATGCTGTGATGTCGGTTCCTAAATCAATCAATCAATCAATCAATCATAGGCAGGTATGTGCTTTTCAGGTGATTTGTTAAATATATATATTTTGCACCTATATCTTGCCACAGGAAATTATATCTGTTCAAATCCATAAAGGGGGGCTGAGTGGTATTGAGGTATGGTGTCCGCCTCGAGTGCTGGAGGTCCCGGGTTCAAGCCCCGGTGAGGGCTGGGATTTTTTCACGTGAACTTCTAGTAACAAATTTTCCCTTGGTCTCTGGGTAGTGAGATCGGATCTTCGCTTATGGGAATGCCCCGAATGCTGTGATGTCGGTTCCTAAATCAATCAATCAATCATAGGCAGGTATGTGCTTTTCAGGTGATTTGTTATATATATTTTGCACCTATATGTTGCCACAGGAAATTATATCTGTTCAAATCCATAAAGGGGGGCTGAGTGGTATTGAGGTATGGTGTCCGCCTCGAGTGCTGGAGGTCCCGGGTTCAAGCCCCGGTGAGGGCTGGGATTTTTTCACGTGAACTTCTAGTAACAAATTTTCCCTTGGTCTCTGGGTAGTGAGATCGGATACCTGTGTGTATTGTTGCGCATGTAAATAATCCCTTGGCAGTTGAAAATAAAAAAAGAGTAGCCTAATGGTGCTGCCCGGGCAAAATTTTGAGTTAAAAATCTACCCAAAGTATTTCAGGATCCTCGCTGGTGCTACGGAGTTCGTGAACTGAGTCGAGATTCTCCAGACTCATGCTTAAGTTAGGAGTAGAACGGAGCACTTATGGGTAACACCTGTGTGCCGTAATGTTGATCCGTCGACTAAACTTAACTAACTAAATCCATAAAGGTTTTAAATGCCTTAGTTTTTTCTTTTAATTTCTGTCCTCACGATTTCCATTGTCCATCAGCAGAGAACCTAGATATTTAAAACTGCTTACTTTCTGTAATTTCTCTCATGTCATCTCATTCCTCTTGTACTTGGAAATATAAACAGCAGGAGAGCACCTGTTTATGGTCTTCATGTATTGAGATTTCCATGGATTGTTATTTCCTCTGTCCATCGTTTACATGGTCAGCCTCTTCTTCTGCTTCCAATTGGTCTGTACACCATTGCTTGTTGTGGTATACTGCTAGTTAGTAATCTAGTTATATGGCCAAACCATTTAACTTGCTGTTTTATTATGAAAGCTAGTGCTGCTATAACCCTCACTTTAATCCTGTTCTTTTAGATGAATCTTTGTTGTTTTATCTTCTTTAGTTATAGTCATAACCTCTGTTTTACTGATGCTAATTTTGTTCAGACTATTTATGTGGACTTCATTTCTCTTCATTGATAAATATATCTGTTGTCATAATAACCTTGAAGAGATTAGAACAAGAATCGCCATGGCGAAAGTAGCCTTTAGCAAGATGAAAAACATTCTGACCAATAAAAAGATGTCAACTGAAACGAGAAAAAGAGTGTTGAGGGGATACATAGAGCCTGTTCTTTTGTATGGATGTGAAACTTGGACAATGAGCAGTCAAGCTGAAAAGCATCTGATGGCTGCAGAAATGTGGTTTCTGAGGAAAATGCAAAGAATACCATGGACAGACAGAAAAACCAATGACCAAGTACTACAGGAGACAAATGAACATCGTAAACTGATTAGAGAAATTAGACGTAGACAGTCAAAATTTTTTGGACATGTTATGAGAAGAAATGGGTTATAGAACTTAGTGACAACTGGCAAGATCGAGGGGAACAGACCAAGAGGAAGACCGAGAGGAAAATACCTGGATGGCTTGGCCACATGGCATGGACGAGACAGGAACACTGAGCTGATCCACGACACTGGTGATCGAGTGAAATGGCAAGTCATGACCGCCCACGCTTTCCGGCATGGCACATGATTGATTGATTGATTGTCATATAAAGTGTTACCAGTTGTCATTATTTTTGTTTTTGTTGCACTGAGATATACATTTTAGTTTCTCAATTCACAATTGTGTTATTAATAGTTGAGTTGAGCTCAGTTGAGCTAAGAACCGACATCACAGAACTCAGGATATTCCCATATGCGCTCCATCCCATCGTTCAACAGCCAGCAAAGAATCATACTACTAATCGTTTCCCACCACTATCTGACTGAAAGTTATCCTGGTCTTCCCTCTCAGTTTTGAGATTCTTCCAGCACCCCTGCTGATCCCTCTCAATGTGTTATTAATAATACTGTACCATCAGCATATCAATGTTCCAATATTTATATTCCCCTTATTACAAAAGAAGAATATTGTTGCTTGTCAATATTTTTTCTAATATTCTTCAATATTTTCTGTAATATTCTTCATGAAGTTTTCAGTATACAAGTTAAACGAATAAGGGACAAAATGGATACATCATTACCCTCTTTGGACAACAATCACCTGTATATTAATATCCAAATTATGGCTGACTATGTCACATGATTATTATTCTGAGCCAGGCAATGGACCATAATATAACTTCTCTCCTTAGGTTGAGCGGGTAGGGATAATGGTAGAATGGACAAAGTGTAATTGTTTCTGACTTCATGTTCTATATCAAACCCACCTTGAGATATATCGAACCAATATGTTGAATCGTCACATATTCTCACAGCTGCTTTTTTGTTCCCTGTAGAGTACTTTTATGTGTATTGGATGTAATAGGAAGCTCATTTCTTTTATTGTTCCATAATTCTTTGTCTTTAACACAGTTAATGCTTTTACGTAATCTATAAACTAAGAGTAAAGATCTATACTGTATTCACTAGTTATTATAACAATTAATCCCATCACAAATGCACACACACGCATACAAAAATGCACCCACCAACACATGTCTGTAACACTGTCATCACTTCAGTAATAATTTGAGGTGACAGAAATAACAGAAAAAAACTCACCAATGACATTATGCTTAGGACTAAATGGTTCAACTACAGTTTGATCTCTGTAGCTTCTGAAACCTTGAATGATAACCTATGGAATTGTAAAAAACAATTATATATATATATATAAATTATATATCTGTGTCTGTAGTAATGTGCGTATCTGTGTGTATGTGAACAATCAACAACAAAAAACATCAGACGAATGCTGAAATACCAGTGGATGAGTAACTTAAATGTCTATAAAGAGGCTAAGACAGACAAATTATCACAAACATCAGAAAAGGCAGGCATCAATTTTGGCCATACTGAGAGAAGAGAAAAACTGCAATAAGTGACAACTGGAAGGATTTATGAAAATGGAAATAGAGGATGAAGGGAAGAGAATATTTCTGACAGACTTTCATCATGTCATGGTTAACTGATGAATCCTTTGGAAGACTGAGGTTTAACTCTTAAGTCCAATCCAATGGGATACATACAGTATCATAAGTAAAGTCTGAGAAGCATATTTGTTAACAGGAATTGTTGCCCACGTATGAAATTTAAACAATTTATTTTAATAACATTTATCTAAAGTTTCAAAGATAATAAAACAAAATGTGAGGTACAGATGACGAAATGAAATACAAACATGTCACTCAAATCTCTAAGTCAGTTATAAGCGGAGATATTAATTTTTTTGGCAAATTATGTCACAGTCATAAGTAAATAACAGATGAAGTCAAAAACATACTTGCTGTCAAAGCCATGTGCACAAAATCACATGCGTAATTAGAATCTCATCATTATGTAGCATTTTCTGTACAGAATGTTGCTCCCATCACGGCATGTCAGAAAGCCTCTCGATCTCTGGCCATTTCTCTTGCCACATGCATCCATGTGCCCAAGGTGTCTGCCATGTCCTGTGTCCCTCTTTGTGCTGGTTGACCTCTGCCTCTTCTTCCATGTAGTATGTCTCCCAACATTGTTCATTCCTAGTATTTTAGTTTCTGAAGCATGAAGCTATTTATGATTCAGTTTTCTTTGATGTTGCAGCATTCAGCATTTTTCTTCGTGGTCAACGATATTCTAAGAATTTGTCTGTAACATTTGAGCTCAAACTCCCCAATTTTCTTCTTTATTAATTGTGAAATTGTCCATGACTCACATCATTTAGAATCTAGCAATTAAACCATCACAGCACTATGTTTGAATACAAATGTCTTATTAAGGCTTTCATTACAAGAATGCTAATGAAACTATTAGCCCCACTAATTGAGGTCATCGTTTTCCTGTGACATTCAGTTTTTTATGTATGGCTCCAGAGAGGTATGATCATTAATAACTGTGTCGACACGTTTGCTGGCAGGTGCTGCTGTATGATACCACATACTTTTTAGAATAGACACTATTCTTTAAAACAATAGAATGCATTTCTCTACGACAAATGAAACAGAGCTTCAAGAAACAAATGAACACCATAAATTGATTAGCAAAATGAAACCCAGACAATCAAGATTTTTTGGGCACATTATAAGGAGAAATAAACTTGAAACCATAGTGACAACTGGCAAACTGAGGAGAAAGGATCAGGGGGAAGGCAAAGCGATAAATGGCTTGGCAACATAGCATTGAGACAAGACCACAGACCTACACCAAAACTGTGGTGATCACGTGAGATGGCAAACCATGACCGCCCATGCTTGTCTGAATGGCATATGATGATGATATCTCTGTGACTTCACCAAATGGTCAACTATCAAAGGCATTTAGTTAAGCAAGAGGTCTACAAAAGTTCTAGAAAAATAGCTTGCATCACATACCCAATATGCCTCAAGGGTTGTAAAAAGGTTGTGTACTTCTCCTAAGTTTAAAAAATAGCCAGCTATATATCCTTTTACAGGATGTTGCAATGAACCCCAACATTTATTGGCAGTTTGTGATTTACTATAAAATTTTTAAGCAGTAATTTCCCATTCTAGGGGTTAGCAACTTTCTCCATAATCCACGTGAGCAAACGCAGCTGAGCGAGAATCGGTAGCGGTTCTCGCCGTGCCCGTTACCCACAGGATACGTAAGCTGGCCACTCAGAAAGCAATGACAAACTACTGAGGGTAATCTTGCCCAGGAATCAACAACAGCGGTAAAATGCTGGTGTTGACAGCGATGTCCTGTAATAGGATATGCGAAACAAAAATAAGTTTCCTATTGCTTTCTGAATGGCCGATCCTCATATCATTAATATTAACGCAAAGCAATCTGCTCCCAAATTGCCTGCAGCTGATTTAAAATCCTCAACCCTAAAGTGGGAGGATTATCAAACTGCATTCACTAATCCCTAAGCCATAGACTTCATGTGAGTGGCACCTTGCAGTCTTGACAGACCAAAGTATGTGATTGGAATGTGGCCAATATTCCATCACAATGCCTGGGCAGAGCTTCAGAGAAACATGTGGTGCCCAAACGACATGTTCCCTCTCTTGGCCTAATCTTGTGTATTCCAGAGGAATGGGTAACCAATACGTCTGGCACAAGGTAGGCCATAGACTTCATAGATAGGTAAAAAATAACTGTCATTTACTGCCTATAGTACCTTGCCGTATAGGGCAGGGGGGTCTTGAGCCTGAGGAATTAAGGCCACATGGCTAGTGCAGTCACTGTGACTGTGCAGTTTAGTTTTCTTTTTTCCCGGACCGAACCATGGTCTCCCGAAGGAGAGCCCGGCATTCTAGCCACTCTGCCAGCCGTCCACATAGATAGGTAATGCATTAAAACCATTATACTGTAAGAATATATATATATATATATATATATATATATATATATATATATATATATATATATATATATATATATATATATATATATTTTTTTTTGCATATCCTTTTTTGGTATTTAGTAATTTCTCGGTTGCTATCTTGATTGCCTCAATTTCAGCATCATAGTTATTATGGGTTTCATTTATTCGGCTCCGTGGCGAAGGGTTTATGGATGCAGTTCATAATCCCGCTTACCCACGTTTGAAACACAGCTGTGGGTGATTTGGCAGCAGACCGCTTGCATTGGTTTTTTTTTAATGAAATGGTATAGGTGTCTGTCGTTCAGAAAGCAATGGCAAACTACTGAACATAAACTTGCCCAGGAATCACGAACAGCCAAAAAATGCTGGGGTTGACTGCTATGTCCTGTAAAGGATAAGCAACTAACTTTTTTTTTTATTTGAATATTAATGAAACCTTGATGCTGCCCCACAAGGTGAGGTCATGGTTTCCAAACAATGTTAATGCATTTTTTCTATTGACTCAGCGAGACAATCATTCAAAACTGTGGTGATGAATGTATGCTAAGTGGTGGGTTATTTTTTACTGCTAAATTGATACCGACTTCTGCATTAATCTAAGAAATTTATCTTTTGCCGTTTTCAGCAAGCCGTTGAACATCAAATGAATAAAGTTTAAAAAAAGAGTGATAAAAAAACAGCAAAAGCTTCTCCAAATTAAACCTTTCTTTTAGAGAATAGCTAGTTAGTTACTCGCGGTTCCATATGCTCCGTTCCTGTGCCAGTGAATATCACACAAAATGCTCCTCACTACCCCATGTGAAAAGTGGAACAGACCAGCAGTCTCAACAAACCAACAGCCCGCACAGGTATAGTATGCATAATGCTGCTGCCAGAATGCCAACACACAGTGAAAGTCTGCCACGAAAAATATAAACAGAAAACTCTATCTGCACAGTTCGCTGCGAACTGCACTAGCCAGGCGGCCTTAATTCCTCAGGCTCAGGCGCAAAACCTCCCTGCCATATACCGCAAGGTACTAATACTAGTACTATATTGAATATTGGCAGCAACTGACAGTTTTGACAGACAGTTCATTATTTTATTAATTATTTTTTGTAATTTTAGATTTTAATAAAAAAATTTTGTTGGTGACTTCTTAAACTTCTTTCTTTACATATGATAAAGTATTCACGTTCTTATCACACAAACACAGTTAGTTAGGTATATGCACTACAGTTTCACAAATCTTTGTGCTTCACAATTTAAAAAGAAGTAAGTTTGGACACATTACAACATTCGCCTTCGGACTGCTCGCCACCTGATCTGCTAACTAAAACTGTCTACCGTTTCTGACAGTGTCTCAGACACTGTCTGCTACTTTAAGCTACTTACTTACTTAACGTTGCGAGTGTGACCTACTGAGTCTAGTCCTACCTGTCAATTTGCTCCCATGTGGCGCATTGCATTAAGTTAACATTAAAATGTTATACGACTTACCTGTTTTATATACATATTAAGTAGTATGCACTATATGATTAAGAGATACGACGATGCAATTCAATAATCCTGTTATATGTAAACAAACAGCTCGTATTCGTCCAAAGAAGCCATCACAAATGGCGGCAAATATTACCTTCATAATAAGCTAGCCTTAACAATTATCATTCCTAATCTAATAATTTCTTATGCTAATTTGCAATTGCAGAAATATTTCTAAAATATTTTAAATATTAAAATAATTAAAAGTAGTACACAAGTATTATAGTTCTTTAAAAGATAGCGATTTATTGTATTTTGTGAAAATGTAAGCGATCTATAAAAAAAAAACCAAGGGACACGGGAGGTAATACTGACTGAACAATAGTGTTGCTTTGTAATTGTGTGTCCCTTTTGTATTAAGGCAATCAATATATTATTAGGTATTGATTGTGGCAATAGTGTTTAACCAGGTTAATACATTAAAATATATGGGGGAATCCTAACATCAGATGGAAGATGCGTGACAGAGATTATACTCTAAGAATAGGCCAAATAGAAGCTGTATTTCAGAAGATGAAAAATGTCTAATACGGTAACTCACTATCCTATCATTGATTGAATGGCAGAAAAAAAAGTGCTAAAATAGTAAATAGAAGCTGTCCTACGGTATGGTCTTAAATGATAAAACGTGAGCGAATAAGTTAGAGAAAACTTGGGGGCAACGGAGATGTGGTTTATAAAACAAAAGTTGTTAACAGCTTGAACTCCCAGAGTAAATAACAACGATTGCCTGGACAATTCATTGAAAGTAGAACATTATAAAAATATTTAAGAAGGCGCCTAACATCGTTCCCTGGTCATGTAATGAGAAAAGAAATAGTGGAAAATATTTTGATGACTCGAAAGATCAGCGGTGGAAACTGCAGGGGTAGACCGGGACAAATTATGCCGGATGGATTATTGGGCGGTGACATGAGGGAATAATTGTATGAAAACCAACGCAAGGTGGTCTGCTGCCAAATCACCCGCAGATGTGCTTCGGAAAGGGTATGCGGGTTTACGAATTGCGTCCGTAACCCCTTCCCCACAGAGCCGATATGGAGGGATGGCATCAGCAGAATTGATACATAACACCAGGGGTCGAAATCTATGGAATCACGTGAACGCCTACGCCAGTTAGCAAATGATGATGATGATGATGATGATGATGATGATGATGATGATGATGATGATGATAATGACGACGATGATTGATATTGGTTATTAGAACGAGACACAATTAAATAACAGAGAGTGTACTTTAACAGGTATAGATTCTGTATTTATAGATACCACGTATTCTAATCCATCACAACAATTCTGGTAGCTGGTTGCTGAGGATGGAGACGGAGCGCTTATGGGAATGTCCCGAATGCTGTGATGTCGGTTCCTAGATCAATCAATCAATCAATCAATCCATCACAACAAAAGACTCAAAAACTTTACTAAATTAAAACAGTTTGCTAAGAAGAAACTGCATCATCACAAGCATGCAACCTTACTTATACTGAGAAATGCGCGTAGATTAAATCTATATAATCTATATTTCTTACATTCGCCGATTCTTATCACACTTCACTTCGCCTTTAAAATGACCTCCTTTAATTTTGGTTGCCTGATATATTTTTCTTTCCTTTTCTGTAGACATGTTCATGGCGGCTTGAATCTTATAGCAGAGGTTTTCTACGGGGTGGGATAGGCAGTCTACGGGGTGGGATTACCACTTCCGAGACAACCCTTCTTCGTTACTCTTACGACATGCATCGTAGGCAGTGGATGCCTCGATGTGCCTATACCGGCAACCGTCGAGGTATCACTCAACTCGTAATAATGCAAAACAGCAACGAAGGACGAGGAATTAAACTTGCGTCCTTACCTTGAATACAATGATAATCAACGGCACAAGTCAAGATCTCAAAGCGCTACCAGAAGTTTATTCCGTGGCAGACATGTGAACATTAAACTCACGTAGACCTGTAGGTTGACCCCTATAGACAGGGTCGGCGCCTACTTTACTGATCCACCGATGAGTGTTCAGTCTACTGCGCTCTGCTTGACGCCCTGATCCACTGATTCCATTTAAGCTGTAATTCCACTCTAGGTTTTTCCGCCCGGTTACTTCACTGCAGTATTATCATCAACAGATCCTCCTCTCCTGACTCATAGCTGTCTCACGCTCATATCATCGCGTCCAGAGGTCACCTCACACAGATCCTTAGAAAAACACGTCCTTGTTCTACAGCACAATCACAGCGTCTCCCGTTGCTGTCTACTGACGTTGTCCACATTCTCCTTGGATTCATTTGTTTACGTCCACTTTCGTGTCCCGAGTGGGGAATTCCCATTTCCCAATTTATACTTTTCGTGGTGGGTCGTGCCGCCGTATGGCATAATGCCCCTCCCAGATAAAAAAATGTGTAACATTTTTTTCCTTTTAACTATATGTGTATAAATATATTGTATAATCATAACTAACTATAACCATAATAACAACAGACTAGTACTTGGTTGTCCCCGTTTATCTACCCTAAAAAAAATAAAGTTATACGACGGGCACGCCCACCTGTCCAAACCCAACGTTGGACGTCGTGTGGCTGATCATGGGGATCAGACCAACTAATAAACATATTAGTCCCTACCTTGGAGTGCAAAGGGGGTGCAGGGGGTGCGACGACCCCAGGCATCCAGCTCGGGTGGGGAGCATCCAATTAGGGAGAGGGGCCAGCACAGTGCAGTGGGAGGGGAGGGGGAATGAATTAGGGTAAGAACAATTTAGGGACATCCAATCAAGGAGTTGGCCCCGGACATCAAAGAACCTCTGAACGCCACTGGTCGAAGGTTGCATTGTTTCTATTCTTTACTTGTCTTATAGACCCCGGTAACACACTGCCACGCAAGACCGGTTAGAAAAAAACAAAAACAAATCGCAGCTCCTGTTGAGTGTAGAATTGCAGCAACTGTGTTTTTGTTCCAGTGCGTTAACCTCATCATACAAACATTCCCTTGTTGTATTAACAGGAGTAAAGTGCAACATGTGACAGTGGCGGAAAATACACTTAATGGGGATGAATCTCGAAGCATTCGCACCCTGATTTCCAGCTTTGAGGCGTTTTAATCGCTTGTAGTATTAGTGCCCTCAATTACACAACTATGTGTGATATCCCGCCCTATGCTGAGAGGTGAACAGTGTACACCCGGTGCATCTATAACCTGCCTAATTATCACAGTACCTTTAAATTGACAGTGAACATTCAGCTTCGTTCTCCTGGCCGGGAACCTCCACATAGGCGGTCTACTGTAACCAAGTTGATGGGCGAACTTGTCGTCATACTGCTGAGGGAACTTGCATTCAAGCACGCGCCTAAAGGAAGCCAGTTTCTCCTCTCGGTTAATTCATTTTGCTGTGTGCCTGGGCATCACTCACATTGCACTGTCTCTGCTGCTGAACGCAGGCCTCACACGACGTCTTGTGCTTGTATGCAGAGGCTGGGGCTTCGGACGACATTTCTCGATGCTAGTTGGTCGCTCTGTTGTAGTTTATCAACTTTCCCGCAGTGTCCTCGGCTCACTGCGCCTCTTCTTTCTTGGCGGGATGGCATTTGAGACCGGCACCAGACAGTAAGACTTGTTTAAATCTTGGTTGACAGATTGGCTTCCTTTCGCTTGGACAAGAGACAGGCTCGGGTTTACTTTACAGGCATAGACATGTATCCTCTTACATCTTACTACCTCGATTTGTCCCATTCATCGCTCTAATTGTTCCATAACCAGCACGCAGCATTCTTAGCAGCCTTACCCAGGCATTTTAATGCCCGATTTCTTAATTAACTGTCTCTTTAGACATAGCTGTGCTAGGCACATAATACACAGATTTGGAAACCAGGCCTCTTGCGTCTACTCCTGCGAATAGCCCGATTGGAAACCCCTTCTGTCTCAGATTGTCGACCATGTTAGTGTGTTTTTCCATCTTGAAGGTGTGCTGCTTCTTGATTTTCGACTCGCACGGGACAGGCAGCTCGAACAGTGTAAACTGTCGAGATGACAAGGAGTAAATAACAGTGTCAGAACTTTTCTGAAACCTCCGGATTACTTAAATGTATCTGCCACGGCATCTATGGTAACCTCTATGCCCCAGTTCTCCGCGTTGTCGATGATGGACGACAAGTTGACAGAACAGTCGATTCTACCCTCCGATTTCTGTCCAACTTTAAGGAAGAATATAAGCTAGATACTGCCAGTACAGACCACCCCCCACCCCCCCCCCGTTTTTCCCCATTCGCCTGCATTCATTCGTGCTACATCTACTTTACCTGCTCCACGGGGTTAAGGACGCAGATCGCGATTTAGCAGCAGACCGCATTGCGTTGGTTTTTTTAATGAAATTGTATGAGTGCCGGTCGTTCAGAAAGCAATGGCAAACTACTGAACGTAAATTTGCTCTTCTCCTTCTTCTTCTGCGTTCATCCGGATTTTTTTCCCCGGATGTGACTGCGTTGTGCCTGTTTACAGCAGAGCTGCGTTCTTGCGCCGTTAGGCCGACACATCCGACTTCTGCGGGCATTTGTTGACCGAGTTAACCTTCCCGGGTAAATTTGCTCAAGAATCACGAACTGCAGAAAAAAAAATGCTGGGGTTGACTGCTACGCTCTGTAAAGGATATGCAGCTAACTTAACATCCACTTTGACTGCCAGCTGTACAATCTGAATCACAGTCAAACAATGGCGCTGATCAAAAACGAATTGATATAGTTATAGTATGAATGGGCGCATATCATTAGTGGCCCTAACCTACTGAAACTTATGGAAACATTATTGCTCTGATTGAGCTGCATGTTAGACTTGGCTAATGATGACATGTTTACCAAGATGTCTAGTTTAAGTTTACCTATTTATCGAAGTCCTCTTTTTCCATTAGCGAGGGTCCGTTTGTTTTTTGGAGCCGGCAAGTTCGAATCACCGTGTGCCTATAACTTGGATTCTTTTGGATTATCTATTGTGGCCTATCTACGTGGCGATCGATGGCGTTGCGAACGCGATTCGTGATGCCGCTTCCCCGCGTTCGAAACACAGTGGCGACCGATTTGGCAGCAGACCGTGTCGCGCTGGTTTTAACGTGTTGATATGGGAGCCGGTCGTTCAGAAAGCACCGCAAACTTATTATTAAGTTGCATGTCCTTCACAGGACGTAGCAGTCAACCCCAGCATTTTCGCTGTTCGTGATTCCTGGGCAAATTTTACGTTCAGTAGTTTGCCATTGCTTTCTGAACGACCGGCTCCTATACCTTTTTCGAAAAAAACCAGCACCGCCGTGCTTAGAATCCGGGTTCGCAAGCCCTTAGCCACAGAGACCGGTAATGGCAAACTACTGAACGTAAAAAAAACTTGCCAAGACATCAACAACGACAGTAAAATGCTGTTGTTGACTGCAACGTCCTATAAAAGAATATGCAACTCTAAACAAAAAATATGTCCTATGGTCTCTTCTCTAATTTTTTCTATTTCTCACTAGTGCCTATCACAACAACAACAAAAAAACTGTCATTTTCTGCCAATATGGCACCAGTAACTATGCATTTTTATTTTTTATGCTTTTGAAATGTAACAATTTGGGCTGGAGAGCGTTCCAAAGAACGAGAACTAGAGAAGAACCGCTTTACCGGGCTTTACTACACTACAGCATGTACGGAATCAAACAAACGTAAACAAATGTGTTACAATGTATTCGTACGAACTTTTTGTTGTTCGTTGCTCAAACTGTTTGGAAAATGGAGAGCAGACCGTACGACGAGAAAGGTAGAATAAGAACGCTTATAAATAAAATATTTTAAAACAAGTTATGACTGGATTAAGCGAAATGATTGTCTATCTTAAAGAGCAATTCTATATTGACTGGACATGAAATAACATATCAAAACTAAGCGCATGAACGAACAGTGCGAACAGGCATCCAAAAGTGACAATGCATGCAAACAAAACACTGAAACAGTAAACAGTAACACTTCCCAATAAAATAAATATTTTGACACAAATATCTCCTAAGTAATTATAATTAAGTAATATTAATAACAGTTAGTTGCATATCCTTTACAGGACACCGCAGTCAACACCAACATTTTTTGCTGTTGTAATCTCTTGGCAAGTTTACTTTCAGTAGTTTGCCATTGCCATTAATTTCTGAACGACCGGCTCCATACCATTTATTAAAAAACCAACTCAAGACGGTTTGTTACCAAATCATCTGCAGCTGTGTTACGAACGCGGGTATGCTGGATTAAGAACTGCGACCGTAACTCCTTATCCATGGAGCCGGCAGTTAAGTAATAATGTAATATATACTGTTCAAAAAAAGAAACGCAATGTTTTTGGTGTTACTTTTATAAAAGATATTCGCTGATTGGACATCAGTCAACCTATCGAATATGTCGATCTGGTCATTAACTTCTTGTGGTTACCTGAATTGTACCCACCTCATGATTCGTGAGGTAATGAAAGAGATCAAGGTCAAAACATATTTGACAATAACTCGTGACAGGTTCATGATAATCCCGTAAAACTTACTGAACACAAAACTCTCTGACCATATTGAATGCCTATAAAAGATTGATGCTCCTCAAATAAATTCAGTTGAAAATTCAATGCGCAATTATGGCTCATCTCACTACAGAACAACAACTCATCATCATTAGACGTTTACAGGCTGGACAGTCACAAAGTGTAGTAGCCAGAGAATTTAATGTGCTTAGAAGCACCATTAGTCGCCTTTGGAGGCGATTTCAAGAAACTGGCTCAGTGGCAGACTAGCAGCACAGTGAAAGACCCAGAATCACAACTGCTGCCGAAGATCGCTTCGTACGGCTGCACACCTTAGGAATCGCTTTGCATCTGCATCTACCACAGTCCAGTCAATGCCAGGAGCTTGTCAAATTTCAGATCAAATGGTCAGGAACCGGCTGCACGACGTTGGTCTTTGGGCTAGAAGACCCTACAGAGGTCCTGTTCTTACGGACCGGCATCGCTAAAACTGACTGCAGTGGGCGAGTCAGTATCGTCAATAAAATGTTATTACAAGTTTGCAATTGAAACTGCAATAATGTTGCTTTCTTTTTTTGAACAGTATATTAATATCAGATCACTACCTGCATGAATTAGTTAAAAATAAACTGACAGTGAACGCAGCAATGATTCATTCTTTTACATGTTCCTAAATTATACACTGCTTTCAAGCTTGATTCAGGATTTCTGCAGTGTTTGCTGTGTTGATTCATAAAAGGCTACATAATTATTGACTGAGAGTGTAATTCTACCAGGGTTTTCATATATTAGTTATTCTTAGCTAGTATTGAGTGCATTTATTACCTCATTATTATGCTAGATGCAGCGTTTTCTCTATACTGCACATGGGGGTCTCTGTGATAAAGTGGTTAAGGCATCTGCCTCATGCTCAAAAGGTTGAGGGTTCAGACTCTGATTCGGTTCCTGAGTGCAATTTTTTAAGGAAATTCCTGAGGGTCCATGCTCCTTATGACAATTTTTATAGGCTGTTAGCTGTTTTGTGAGAAGAGACTGAGCTAGATGGGTAAAACATCAGTTGCAATGAAGTCAGTCTCCTTTGCCTTTTAACTCCCCTTTTCTTCTGCACATACTGTGGTTTGTTGTGAGCAAGGATTCTTCTATATGAGGTATCAGCATTACAGATTATTGGGTAAATAATTGTGCACTGGAACACACCAAAGCCATGGTTGTGCACTGGCTAGCAAATTCGCCCGTCGACCTGGAGGTCATATGTTTGAATCTCCCTTGAGGCATCGTCATCAAGTGCCCTGCCAGTTGGTGTAGGCGTTCATGACTCCACAGATCTCGGTCTTTGGTTTTCTGGATCAACTCTGCCGATAATATTTCTCCATGCCACCATCTCAATCCATCCAGCATCAGTTCTCTTGGTCTGCCTCTGCCTCTCTTCTCCTTGATCTTTTGAGTTGTCACAGTGTTCCAATGTCTCTTCTCATCACAATACCAAAGAAAGCTGTTTGTCTTTTTCTTATCATTGTATATAAAGTTCTAGTTTCATTAGCCTCTTTCAGGCAATCGTCGTTAATTACCCTTTCAGTCCAAGGAATTTGCAACATTCATCTTAAGAACCACATCTCTGTGGCTTCCAAGTTCTTCCTAATTTGTTCATTTACATCCCAAGATTCACTGCCATACAGCAAAACAGGCTCTATATAGCACTTCAGCACTCTCTTCCTTACATTTAAAGATAGTGACGTATTGCATAAGATACTTTACATTTTCTGAAATGTAGCTTTTGCTCGCACTATTCTGTTCTTAATCTCTGTTGGGTATTTTCCATCTTATTATTATACATATCCCTAGGTATTTAAAATTATCCACTTGGGTAAGAATGTTCCCTTCTATTTCCAGTTCACATTTTGGTGTCACCCTTTTCTTTGATATCACCAATGTTACTGTTTTCTTGATATTCAAGGAGTCCTTTCTTTACACTCTCTGTTACTACAATGTCCAACAATTATTGTAGATCTTTTGCATTATCTGCCACCAATAGTGTGTCATCTGCATAGCGTGTATTGTTGAGGCACGGTTGAAAAAAATTCACCTGAACTCCCAGGTTGACCCAGTATAAAATGAGTACCAGAACATATTCAGAGAAGTAAATGTGGTACCAGGATTCAGTCCCAAGATTTTCTGTCAGCATTGCTTAAGAAGTTATGCACTATATATATTTTTATACCAGAAATCTTTAAATGCATCACATTAATTCGTAAAAAGTAACTACATAATCAGTGTTGTTTTGCCAAGATAATTGAAAGGCAGCAGAACATGTAAAGATATTTGCTAAATTATTTACTTTCTTTGATTTAAAAAGAGTGAATGATATAAAATGTGTGTTATTTTGTAAAGAAAACATGTGTTAGCATGAAGTTTGGGGGACAAGTCTCTACAACAGTCTGATTGTTAGATACAAGCTCTTTATGGGGTTCAGCAAACTTGAACATCATTAGACTTTAGAGTTAAAAGTCAATCTTTCATAGATTTACAAAAAACAACAATGACCACATAAAGTTGATGCATTTAGCATTGTGAAGTGTACATAGTTGAGTTGAGCTGAGTCAAGAACTGACATCAGGGCACTCGGAGCATTCCCATAAGTGCTCAGTCATCTTCAACAGCCAGCAAAGAGTCCCAATACTAATGGTGCCCATTACAATCTGATTATATGTCCATCTTGCTTTCCCTCTTAGTGACGATGCCTACCAGATCCGCTGACCACCTCCTGCTGCAGCATTATGTCTTAACCATGATAGTCTATCTGTTCTTTTGCATTGTTCATGAGCTCCCAGAGGGCCTTCACCACATCTGTCTTATTATGCATCAAATCATCCCTCAATTATGCTGCACCAGCCAATCTGCCTGCTTATTCATTCCCAACCACACCAGAGTGTCCTGCAGAAAAGATCCAGCGAATGCTCACAACCCGCGACACTTGAATTGATGCATACCAATCAGCTCGAAGCATGCCAGTCTTCACCTTTGTCAGCATGCTTTGTGAATGAGTTACAGTCGCAACATGCATATAAAGTTTATTCTCCAACCAGTGGAAAGCTGCGGTAACCGCATCAGACTTGAGGTTGCGGTGTCATAAGCCAAGCTCTCCTTTACCAAACATTGGCCATTGGCTTTTTCTATGAACTCTCAAGGACTTTTTTGCCTTTAAACACAGAGCCAGTGGTATTCCTACTTCTGTAGCGCCTGCTGACCATTCCTTACATTCACGTCCCAATGTGATTATAACCGCATACAAGTCTGAATTTCTATTCAGCACTCTGACCCACTCCTTGCGTCTGCCAATCTTCTCAAGTGGGCACACTTCTCTGATGGTATAATCTGCCTGAGCCATCCATGATCTTCCTCTTAACAGCCTGTGGCCCTTGACTGCATCCAGGGAATCATGCAGGAGGTGTTCCTTGTCTGCAACTACCTTGAGGTATGCTCTTGCCTGCAACGCCTTGAGTCTGTTTGCAGTGGTCAGTAGTGCCAGGATGTGTGACTTACACAATATTGGGGTGTCCCTTGTACACCTCAAAATCACCCTCATGGCTTCATTATGTATTCACTCTAGGTTCACTAGCTGACTCTTTGAGACTGAGTATTCCTAGTCCATACTCTACCACGGAAATGATGAAGTGCTGAAAAAGTGTGAATAGCATACACTTCAGTGCATTGAGTCCATTCTGTCACTTTGTAACCTTCATCATGATCCTTAAAGGACAGGCTTCTATCAAAAGTGATTCCCAGGTGCTTCAACAGCTTTAACAATCCTATTGTCCAGAGAGCACCACAAGACAGATGCCTTTTCTGGGTTAATAACAGCATTCATCTCCATGCACCAATCCATCACTTTGTCCAATGTCGCCTGCAGCTCCTAAGCTGTTTGATTTATCACCTTCGCCTGTCTGTATATGAGAACATCATCTGCAAAATGTAAGTAAAACACCCCCCCCCCCCCCCCCCCCCCTCACATATTTGCCCATAAAATATACTTCTACCTGAGAAAAAGAGGCTAGCGCTTTAATTATGTAACATTGTTTTATACCTCTGATCCTATGCCCTATATGAGAATTTTTAAACAACAAAAGATTTTGAAATAAACAAATCATCATGTCGACACATCTGAGACCCTCTTTATTTATGGTCCATGAAAAACTGAGGAAACAGCCATTAGACTAACAATAAAGTTTACATCAGAACCTGAATTGCACATCTGAGAAAGAGCACATGAGGAAGGAGAATAAATAAAAAATATATTGAAAACATCCTGACAGAATTGTGGAAGGAGCTCCTAGAGATCTATAATTGCTGAGTCAATAGTTGACAAAGAAACTGGAATGTACATAAATTAGTCCATGGTGCTGATTCAGCTTTTTAGATGAATAACTTTGATTTTGTTACATATAACAGTGAAACATATACAGCATACGGCAGCTTTGAGCATTGGTATTCTGTGTATTGTTGTTGGAGTACCTCTTTGGTGGAAAACAACAGAGGTGTACAGAGTGAGTCTGCCATATTCTGACATACAACACTTGTCAGACAGCAAGGTAATTCTAACATAATTTTCACTTCTTTTCACTATGAAGAATTAGTGTCACTGTTCTAGCACATACATATCTTATTTGAAAAAGTACCCTTCCTTCTCCCATATGTACAGCACCACCCCATGTGTGTGATTGTATGTCAGTGGCAGGTGTTAAACCTCGCCAAATCTAATCCACTTGTACGCATATTGTAAATATTTTGTAGCAGGTAGATCTTATCATTTGTAAAGCTTGCCAAGACCTACTCTTTACGATTTTAAACTGTGAAGTAATTTTTAAAATGTGTAACATATATGCTAGACCAGACCTTCTATTTTATTATCTGTTCTGCATGAAGGCCAGACATCTCCGTCTGAAATTCTTGTGTCCATATATTTTGGGTCTCCCTTTACTTATTTTGCTCTGTGGGTTCCTAAGGAAGGACTGGTTATATTAACAGATTTTCTCAATGTGTGGAGTTTGTTTAGTTCTCACTCTGGTTATATTAACAGATTTTCTCAATGTGTGGAATTTGTTTAGTTCTCACTCTGGTTATATTAACAGATTTTCTCAATGTATGGAATTTGTTTAGTTCTCACTCTGGTATTTGTTTAGTTCTCACCATGAACTCCATACTGGTGATTCTGTCACACCATTTTAATCCTTCTGTTCTACACAGGCACCAAATAACTACATACATATTATAGTAGAATCCATCAAGTAAATTGTAACAATATTAGCAACATAATATACGAAGTAGAATTTATGCTGTAAAATATTTTCTCTGCATGATTCTTAAAGGCCAGTCTCCCTGGCATAGGGAATAACGACGCTATTCGTAAACCCGTATGCTTGTAAGAAACGAGATTCGGCAGCGAATAGCGGCGCTTTGGTTACTTACAGAGGGTATGTGAGCCGGTCATTCAGAAAGCAATGGCAAACTACTGAACATAAAACTTGCCAAGACATCAACAACAGCTGAAAAATGCTGGTGTTGACAGTAAAGGATATGCAAAAAAAAAAATGATTCTTAAAGTGAGGGGTGAATCACATTCATTTATGTTATATCTATGAACCAGAAACAATGGCACAAACAATAACTTGTTTGGAAAGAAAGCAAAAATGTAAGTGGGAAGTTTTAAAGTATGTTAGACGGGGCACAGACCATTGAATTAAGGCAGCTAGCTATAAAGTAGAAAAATTAACAAAATATTGCTTACAAGATTAGAAAAAAAAATACAGGAGGAAAACAAGAAAAGCTACGAGGGCGAGTCAATAAGTAAGTCACACAGTTCTGTGGGATGGCAGGTAAATGTAGTTGGTTTTTTCTACAGGTGTCATTAGGTTATAGCAACAATGAACTTTATATTCCCGTTCATCAGGTGGCGCTAAGTGTCTCATGCGCATGCGCAGCACATAAACAAAATGGCGACTGTACTTACGGAGTGTACAACCAAAGAGCAACGTGCTGTTGTGCGTTTTTTGTGGCAAAAGGACTGCCTGCAAAGGACATTCATAAGGAAATGCTTCCTATTTATGCTGACAAATGTTTGTCCCGTAAAGCGGTGCATAGCTGGATAGAAAAATTAAATTGTTGATGAAATCTGATCTGGTCGTCCTGTTGAGATTGCAACAGAAGCATCCGTGCAGCGGGTGGAGGAGATGATTAGAGGTGACTGGCGAGTAACGATAGACTCTGTAGCTCTGCAATAGGGTGCTCACATGGTTCAGCTTACAGCATAATGCATGATCGATTGAAATTTAAGAAAGTGTGCTCAAGGTGGGCACCCAGACAATTGAATGAGGAACACAAAATGAACCGATTTGGCCTGTCCTTGCATCATCTCTGTTGATACGAAGATGAAGGAGAAGACATGCTGAACAGGATTGTTACTGGGGACGAATCATGGGTCCATCACTACCAGCCCGAATCAAAGCGTGCTTCAATGCAATGGAAACATCCTTCTTCACCTTGTGTCCAAAAATTCAAGGTTACGCCATCAGCATGTTGCTGACAGTGTTCTGGGATTGTCAAGGAGTTATTTTAACCAATTTCAAGAAGAAAGGTGACAATGTGAATTCTGAATCGTCCTGTGAAGTTCTATCGATGCTTCATGATGCAATTCGAAGAAAACGTCCAGGACTGCTGACTAGAGGAGTGTTGCTTCTTCATGACAATGCCAGACCACATACGGCTTGATTAACTTAGGAGAAAATTAACCAACTAAGGTGGGAAGTTCTGGAACATCCACCTTACAGCCCCGACTTAGCACCTAGCGATTTCCACCTTTTTGGTCCACTGAAAACCCACCTTGTCAGGAGACATTTCGCGAATGACGCTGAAGTTGAATGTGAACTGAAAATGTAGATTAGAAAACAGAGCACGCAGTTCTATGCAATCGGTTTTTGATAAAACGATGGGATAAGTGCGTCAATGTTGGTGGAAATTATGTTGAGAAATAAAGGGACGATGTATGTATAAAAATAAACTGGTTTCAAGTTGTTATCATATTTAGTTATTTTTCTACAGCCATTTGTGACTTACTTATTGACTTCCCCATTGTAGTATTTTGAGAGGTTAACATTGTGTAAAATTTTTCTGTTAACAGTGAATACTATGAATGCTATATAGTATATATTTTCATACATTAGCACATGCAGGCCACTAAATTTGTTAGTGTTATTTGTTTTTTCAAATTTTCAGATTGAATACTTGATAGAAGTGAATGTGATTTGGGCCTCTGGACAGAAAAAAGAGGGACCGTTTCTGACTGATTTAGCTCTGCGGTTGAACAGATTGCTTGGTATATATCATATTTCTATTATTTCTTTCTGTGTTGGCAAACTTACACTTACAATTCAAGCAGAGATAAAGATTCATTTTTATGGAAATAAATTTGGCTCTGATTGGGAATGGAGAATATGAGAGGTAAAAAAGAAGAGACCATAAAGAAAAATAAGTTTGGTTTATGGAAACAATAATTTGTTGAAAAAGAAACAAAATAATTCTAATCTGAAGATATTTGTAAAGGAGTATTTCATTTCTTCCTCCTAAAGAATGTTCATAAATAATTTATATGCAGTGTGTATGTTGTTATTTAATTTAATTTTTCAAAATTGTTTCCAGACAGTGGAAAAACCAAAGTGTCTACACTGTCACCATCTTACCGATTCGCTGTAAGGGAAGCTGACAGTTCAGAACGATTGGCTTTAAAAAATGTTGAAATAGGTAAGCAGAAATGTCACATAAGCTTCTGTAAAGTGAAATAGTAACTGATTCATACATGTATGAATTAGAATGATTATGGTTTTTAAAATTTGATCATTAAATTTGATATAGTTTACTGAAGTAGCGGTACTGAAATATTATTTCAACTGTTATTAATATTTTTAAACCTTTGCATATTTTTGAACCATTGATTTGTTTAGTGCCAGTGGTCTATAATTCTTGTTTATCTGCTTCTGTGATTTCCAATACAAGGCATGTCTGATTATAATATGAAGTTAATGTTTCAATTTCCCTCTGCCAATCAGTTGATCTTGTGCTGTAGTCAGTTATCATTATCATGCACCATATCAATAAGCATGGGGTCATGGTTCACCATCCCACATGATCACAGAGTTTCCAATCAGATCTGTGTCATTGTCTCGATTATGTCATGTGGCCAAGCCATCCAGGTATTGATCACTTTATCTTCCCTTTGCTTTTTTCCCCATTAAAAATGCCATTTCTCACCACATTTTCAAGTTTATTTCTCCTCATGGCATGCTAACAAAATCTTGACTGTCACATCTAATTTTTCTAATCAATTTATGGTTTTCAGCTGCTTTTTTGCCTCATTAATTTTCCTGTCCATCCATGGTATTCTTTGCAGTAAGTTTGAATTACTTAATTTCTTTTTCCTATTTGTTATATGGCCGGTCTCCCTGGTCGAGAGGTTAGCAGCTTTCTCTGTAACCCCAAATACTCTGGTTGACGTGAGTGCACAAGAATTGTAAGCTGTTCGAGTCGCGCCAGTGACTTATGAGAGTATGGAGTCGGTCGCTCAGAAAGTCGTGGCATGCTGATGAGCGTAATCCAGCCTAGGAATCAACATACAGCTGAAAGATGCTGATGTTGACCGCAATATCCTGAAACAGGATGGAAACTGCAGAAAAAAAAAATTTGTTATATGATCGCATCACGCTCATTACTTACGGAGGTATGTGAGCCGGTCGTTCAGAAAGCAATGGCAAACTACTGAACGTAAAACTTGCCAAGACATCAACAGCAGCTGAAAAATGCTGGTGTTGACTGCAATATTCTGTAAAGGATATGAAAAAAGAAATTCGTTATATGTTTATCTTGTTTCACTATATTTTCCAGCTTCTGACTTGAACCATGTTGCACCATCAGAAAGATTAAACCAGTACAATATTATAATCACAGACTCATCAAATGTTGTTTCACAGCCTGTTCTTGCAGGAAATAACAACCTGTTCTTACCTTACAACAGTGCTGGTAAGTGGTAATGTATGTTTACTCTTTATTGCACGTTTCAACCTGCACGTTGCCACCCCTACTTGTTACACTTGTTATAAATTTAGTATTGGCAGTCATTTTTAAGACAGCTTGCATCCAAACGTCAGAGTAGCTTGCAGGTTTGACATTTGCCTCTAGCTCAAAACCTTAATATAATCCAGTTAAGGAGAACTTTGCAGAGAAATCTGAGGATGTTACACTACTCACTGTTCACTGCTTTAGTTTGGTGTTTTAAAAGACCACTTTCTTTACACACAGATATCTCCATAACCACTCCATTCTGCTCCCATAGATCTCACAAAGAGAATTTCACCTTGGGCACCGACTCTGAATCACTGGTGAGGAACCAAATATATGTATACCATAATCACACATGTTATAAATATTCTGTTGCTAATTTCAATTGAAACCTGGGCTAATTTTCCAACTGCTGAGGGAATTCTTAACTTGCTCAGTGTGCACACATGTCCTCCTAGTTTTTAACTCTTGTCTGAGAAGGCTAGACCTCTGATCCACTATCCCAGGATCAGAGGGCCGAATGGCACCCTTTCTCTTGTAAAAATCCACCATGAATCATCTACTTAAGTCAGAGACATAATTCCTTTAGGCCACTGTGCCACCCACTTTCTGTGTGATCTCTAGATCATGAATGAGATGCCTAACCTCCTCAGATGAGGCCAGATATTAGCAGGTTGTAGTGCTTGTTGCATACATTAAGAAATCACTGGGCATTTGGAAATACTGCTAATGATTGCTAGCACTGACATTTCATAATTAGATAAAAGTCTACCCACACAGTTAAGTGTGGATTGTGGTGCCCTCAGAGGGTTGAGCTTCATCAGGTTTTGAATATGCCAGCGGCTCACCACAACCTCATGGAAGGTGTGACCTTTTTAATTATGGCGGTAGTCAGGCGCTCACCCCTCCATAGCTGTCATCATCATCATGTGTCATGCTGAACGCCACACGCGATTACATTCCTCCACACATATCTTTCTTCTGTGTTCTTGATAAGTTCGACCACTAATCATTTTCCATGCCACACTGCCAGCCCACCCAGCATTTTATCCCTTTGTCGTCCTCTGTCTTTAACATCCTTGAAAGTTGTCATAGCTTTCTCCGAATCCTCTTGTCTCATGATACTAGCTATGAGGATATATACTGAAGCTGTAATAGTGTTGTGGATATAGGAAGCAGGGGGAAACTACTGCATTATTTATCCCTAGAAAATCTTGTTCCTAAACAACATAATTGTTGACATTAATCACCACGGTAGAGAGAGAAAATATCAGTCAACTGGCCTAGGGAGTTAACGTCTTTCTCTGTATTCCCGTATATTATCGTATGTAACTGTAACCTGTGCGAGAATCTGTAGCGGTTCTTGCCACGTTGGTAACTTACAGGGTATGAGATCTGGCCGCTCAAAAAGCAATGGCAAACTACTGAGCGTAGTACATCAACAGCAGCTGAAAAATTGTTGACTGCAATGTCCTGTAAGGGATATGCAACCAAAAAACAAAAAGAAGTGGAGTTTTGGTAGGCGCAGTGGCTAGTACACTTGTCTACAGGTCTGGTAATCATGGGTTTTGGAACCTCCATTGAGGCAGGGATTTAAAACTCATTGACATGGACACTCAGGTTGACTCAGCCTAAAGGTGGGTACTAGGAAATGTTCTGGGAAATAACGGTGACTGGTATGATAGGGACCACATCACCCATTGAATGCTGATTAGTCTATTTAAAACATTGGGTTGGTACCATATACCCACAATACCTCAAGTTATGGAAAAGGGTCCTTTACTTTACAGCTCTTGAGTTGACTCAGCCTCATAAAATGGATGCCTGGGTAATTTTCAGAATTGTATGGGAATTTGCTGGGAAGGTTGGTGCTGTGGTAGGGAGCAGTTCTCCTCACCTCAGTTTACTGTGCCGATAATATTGAAAGCACTTCAAAAGCAGTATCTGCCATAAGACTGCCTTTATAAACAAATTCTTTTGCCCTTCACCTCCCAGTGGAGCATAGACTCTTGACCAACTCCCTTTGTGAACTTGTCCATGAATGGCTGGATTTTGGAGGTGAAGTTTTCTATGGTCTCACACCAACCCTCCTTAGTCTCCTCTTACAACATGTATGGTATTACTATAAGGATGATTACTTTAAAGATTATTACTATAAGGATGATTACTATAAAGTATTACTATACAGTGTTACTATTCTTTGCTTCCCAATAACACATGGGCTAATAAAATTAGTCTGCTTATTCTGAGCCATTTTACACATTTGTCTTCTGTGATATTTGTTGGTATTGCTTTTAAAATCTTGTGTTTATATCTGCCTTAGATGTGGAGAGCCTCTCACACCAGATTGTCCAGCTGTTGAAGGATGCCACCAGGGATTCAGCTGTTGTGAAAAGTTTTGAGGCTGCTAAAGGGCTTCGGGCTCAGAGGGTTAGTTATGGTCACATTTGTTTAGACATAAAAGTTATACTCTGCAGTTGCAGTCTGACCAGTGACTGTTATTATGGTAGTTTAAGAGTTAAGATGTCTGCCTCTGATTTTTTGATTCATGGCATGTACTGGATTTTTACATTTTAGAAAGGGATGGCATGCTTTCCTCATTACATTTACTATATTGTGACATGATAGAGTGTAGTGACCAGCTCCATTTCTCACTAACCAGAGCCATAATGGTTTAGGAACAAATGCAATACTGCTAGTGATGGGGTTTGAACTTAGGACCACTGTCTTGGTCAGTGAGTGTACTTTGCACTACACTCTTACACTATTACAATATATGTTCTTATACCTGGCTCAGATAGACAAGAAAGTGAGCAAGTGTGCTAAGAAATATTACAGCAACTCTCAATGGTGAATGGGAGCAGATGTTAGTACAAGTGGCTAGCAATTACAGCTGCAATAACTTGATACAGAATAAGTTTGTTCTTTGTTATCATACATTTTCCCCCATTTGTTATCCCAGGGTATGACTTTCTCATGACTACTTACTCCTGTATGAATACAATATTAAATCTATTTCAGCTGCTGAAATGTTTGAAGAACTGATGTCTGTCAGTAACCATATATTTACTAACTGTCTGAAGCAGAACCAAATGCACATATCTGTTATTCTTCAGTTAGAAAAAGCAATATAGCCACAGCTAGATTGATGTCTGCCTATTTACATTTATTTATTTAATTTTACAATTAATCTTGATAGCTGCAGTGGCTACATTGCTTGTCCATGCCAGCCTGGTGGTTATGTGAAACCACTTTGATGTGAGTAAAATTGACCTGAGCTTCCAGGTCAGCCCAGCCTAAAATGAGTATCAGGAAATGTCAAGGGAGGTCAAGGACTGCTGCCTTTATATTGACCACATCACCCATCTATTGCCTTTTGATCTCTACACATTTGGGGCTAGTACCAAAGCTTGGGAGATGCCTTGAAGAGATTAGAACAAGAATCACCATGGCAAAAGTAGCCTTTAGCAAGATGAAAAACATACTGACCAATAAAAAGATGTCAATTGAAATGAGAAAAAGAGTGTTGAGATGCTACATAGAACCTGTACTTTTATATGGATGTGAAGCTTGTTCAATGAGCAGTCAGGCTGAAAAACATCTGATGGCTGTAGAAATGTTGTTTCTTAGGAAAATGCAAAGAATACCATGGACAGCCAGAAAGACCAATGAACAAGTCCTTCAAGAAACAAATGAAGATCGTAAACTGATTAGAGATATTAGACGTAGACAGTCACAATTTTTTGGGCATGTTATAAGAAGAAATGATTTGGAGAACTTGGTGACAACTGGTAAGATCGAGGGGAACAGACCAAGGGGAAGACCTAGAAGCAAGTACCTGGATGGCTTGGCCTTGTGGCATGGTCGAGACAGAAACACGGAGCTGATCCATGACTCTGGTGATCGAGTGAGATGGCAGAACATGACCGCCCACGCTTACCGGCATGGCACATGATGGATGGATGGACCAAAGCTTTAAGGTGTGTAATGGGCTCCTTGCTTACCTTGACTTTATGTTATTATAACACATAGTGTTTTTTTGTTTGTTAAACAGCCTGACAAAGACATAATGAGATCCTATCGGTTCCATCCTGGCTATGACATAACTTTTACACTGATTATACCAGAACCACAAAATGTGAACGCAGAATGGGATATTGAAGCAGGCACCAGAGGTAAGTTCTATATTCAGTTTTAAACCCCTTCTTTAGATAAAACATGAACAGTTACTTTCAAGATGATGTTTTATGGGAAGTAGTTACATGTTACTGAATGTAAACTTGCCAAGAGATCAAAACAGCTGAAAAATACTCTGGTTGACTGCGACGTCCTGTAAAGGATATGCATCTAACTTTTTTAAAGTTCAATCAATCAATCATGTGCCATGCCGGAAAGCGTAGGCAGTCTTGACTTGCCATTTCACTCGATCACCAGAGTCGTGGATCAGCTCAGTGTTCCTGTCTTGACCATGCCATGTGGCCACGACATCCAGGTATTTACTTCTCAGTCTTCCCCTTGGTCTCTTTCCCTTCGATTTGCCAGGTTTCAATAAGGTTCTCCAATCCATTTCTTCTCATAACATGTCCAAAAATTTTGACTGTCTACGTCTAATTTCTCTAATCAGTTTACGATTTTCATTTGTCTCCTGTAGTATTTGGTCATTGGTTTTTCTGTCTGTCCATGGTATTCTTTGCATTTTCCTCAGAAACCACATTTCTGCATCCATCAGATGTTTTTTAGCTTGACTGCTCATTGAACAAGTTTCACATCCATACAAAAGAACAGGCTCTATGTAGCACCTCAACACTCTTTTTCTCGTTTCAATTGACATCTTTTTATTGGTCAGTATGTTTTTAATCTTGCTAAAGGCTACTTTCGCCATGGCGATTCTTGTTCTAATCTCTACAAGGCATCTCACATCAGATGTTATGACTGTTCCGATTGAGCCGCTGTTGTGCCAGTTCAGAAACCATACTGACCACAATCTGTCTTCACTTCCCAGTGGTAAAGTAAAAGATCCCTATTTACACACTTTGAGGCATATTAGGTATGTGGAACTAGTCCCATATTTTTAGATGGGCACTCAATTTGTGATGTGGTTAATACCACACTGACCGCCTTGACCCATAAATTTCCTGGTTCCCGTAATAGGCTGGGTCGACCTGGAAGCTCAAGTCACTTAAAAAAACCTACCTCAATGGGGATTCAAACACATGACCACTGGGCTGGGAGGCAAGATGTTAGCCACATCTCTACTGCGGATCTTGCCTAATGAGAGCTCTCTGGAAATAGACTAGAAGATTAACTGTTATCTTTATTGCGATGAAATAGACTAGTTTGGCTAATAAAGAGGTGATTAGCTATTGTCTTTATTGTGCTT
This sequence comes from Cepaea nemoralis, assembly GCA_014155875.1. Lineage (NCBI taxonomy): Eukaryota > Metazoa > Mollusca > Gastropoda > Stylommatophora > Helicidae > Cepaea > Cepaea nemoralis. The sequence goes on from JACEFZ010005616.1 coordinate 57,810, forward strand.
AAGCCTACCAAAGACTTAATACTTTGTATATTGTGAGATTGCAAGAGAATCACAGCAATTTCCCAACATTATGAACAATCATATATCTTGCACAACCCTGCATGAAGATTTGTTGATCATGTTTAGATGAGTGAATTGCTTGTTTACCAGGATGGGGTTGAATGGCAGGCTGTGCTGAAAATGAGGTGCTTTGGTTGATTCATGGCAAGAAACAAAAGAAGTGCCAGGGTTAGCGAAGGTTAATGAACAGTGTTTAGTGTAGGAGGGCCTGCACTAAAGAAGCTTAGCAAATGTTACGATGGCTTGCTTATCTGAAAAACATCCCAAGCAATTTCTAGTAATGATGTTCTTTTTGTGCTGGCTTACAACAGCCACGACATCTGATCTGATAATGTAGGTGAAGGCAGTCACAGTGGGGTTCCGCTGGCTGGAAGACAAACATCACACATATGTGATTGTAACAGATTCACAGAGCATGCTGTGAAAGGTGAAGACAGACATGGTTCGTGCAGTGTGTCATGCTTCAATTAAAAAATCAATGATTGGGAGCTTCTCTTCTTCTTCTTCTTCTTCTTCTTCTGCGTTCATCCGGAGTTTTTTTTTCCGGAAGTGATTGCATTGTGCCTGTTTACAGCAGAGCTGCGTTCTTGCGCTGTTAGGCTGGCACATCCGACTTCTGCGGGCATTTGTTGACTGGGTTAACCTTCCCGGGGAACATTCTGTTTGATCTTTTCCCCAGGACAAGCTGGTGTGATGGGAAACGAGCAAGTGTACAGATTGATTCGGTCTGCACCATTGGTTGTGTATTGATGTCTGAAAGGCAGATGTGATCATTGTCTCTTGGGATCAGATGTATAACGTGGATGAATAGATAAATCATCACAATCTAGAAGTGGCAGGGAGTGACCAGAGGATCTGGCTGACATGCTCCAAGGAAAGAGGTCAGATACCATTAGTACTGAGACTCTTTGCTGGCTGTTGAAGATGAGGACGGACCTCATATGAAAATGTTGAAAGTGCTGTGATGTCAGTTCTTGATTCAACTCAACTTAGGATGGTACCAACTTATCAGCCCCTGGTTCAATTATTTCATACAGGAGTAAACAACTTGACTCAACTCAACTTAGGATGGTACCAACTTATCAGCCCACTCAACTCAACTTAGGATGGTACCAACTTATCAGCCCCTGGTTCAATTATTTCATACAGGAGTAAACAACTTGATATGACCAGGTTCTGACAACAACAACCACAACAACATATGCTATCTTCATTGTTAAGGAAGGAAAGCATTCATTTAATAAAACTTGTGACACACAGACACTCAATAGTAAAACCAAGAACCGGTAAATATATGATCGGTGTAACTATGCATTCAAAATATGATGCTGTAAACACTTTAGTAGCTTATATTAAAACACGAGGTGAAAACTAACTTCACATTGGCTGACATGGCAGTATTTCAATTGTTGACTTCAGATCAACAGTATGAACTAGAGTCAACTCATAACTATATTCGTTCTGAATCTAATCAACTGATAGTTCGACTACCATACTTCACTCTAGAATTAACGTGATGCATCAGTTGTAGCAGTAATAGTCACAAACATTCTCTTTCAGTTATAGCAGTAATAGTCACAATAATTCTGTATTGATTATAGCAGTAATAGTCACAATAATTCTCTATCAATTATAGCAGTAATGGTCTCAATCATTCTCTATTGTTTATATCACTAATAGTCACAAACATTATCTATCGATTATAGCAGTAATAGTTACAATCATTCTCTATCGATTATGGCAGTAATAGTCACAATCATTCTCTATCAATTATGGCAGTAATAGTCACGATAATTCTCTATCAACTATATCAGTAATAGTCACAATCATTCTCAATAGATTATAGCAGTAATAGTCACAAACATTCTCTATCAGTTAGTAATAGTCACATACATTATCAATTATAACAATAATAGTCACACATTCTGTATTGATGATAGCTATAATAGTAACAAACATTAGTTGTAGCAGTAATAGTCAAAATTATGCTCTACCGACTACAGACATTCTCTGTCGATTTAGCAGTAATAGTCACAAACATCTATCGATTATAACAATAATAGTTGCACGTTCTATATTGATGGTAGCTATAATAGTCACAGACATTATCCACCAGTTGTAGCAATAATAGTCACAAACATTCTTTGTCTATTGTAGCAGTAATCATTAGTCGACTAATATCTTTGTCTATTGTAGCAGTAATCATTAGTCGACTAATATCTTTATTGTAGCAGTAATAGTCACAAGCATTGTCTGTCTATTGTAGCAGTAATAGTCACAAACATTCTCCATCTATTGTAGCAGTAATACACACCCCAGAGCTGTCCAGGTTGGAAAAATTTAATCTTGCCTCTGCTGAGGATCAAACCCTGACCACTAGCATGGCAGGCAAGCACACTAATCACTATGGGAACATGTCTTCTCTGAATGTGTACTAAAGAAAAAAAAAAGATGTTAATGAACTAGCTTCACGTTTTCCTAGACACTTTAGCAGATTGAATATATTTTGTTACAGATTACCTACAGCCCATGCTTGATTCATTGTCTGAGTACACCAGCATCTCAGTTACTTCTCAGGTAAGAGGGTTGTGTTCCTGAGCGTGTCCCCCAAAAGTGTAGTCAGACTATGAACTGGCACCTTGCAGTCTTGACAGACGATAGTGTGTAAAATGGAGTTATATCTCTCCATAGCACAAAGCCTGGGCTGAATTGACAGACCATTTGTTGTCCATGCAGCATGATCCCTCTCTCGGCCTGCCTAGTTTACTCCAGAGGAAAGATAACACCAATGCATCTGGAACAAGACAAGTTGCATAGATGCTGGATCAGCAAAGTAATGCTTTAACTATCTGCCTATCAGAGCATCCATCCTAGACCAGTTGATGACCAAAGCTTAGAGCCCAATCTGCCATGTCATGACATTTAGTCTTTAGGTTGCATTTCCCCGCACTTGGGTAAACCTTGTCTATGTCCTCCCCATGCTATTCATTTGTCTATACTTTATTGCCCATGTGTTTTCAGGTCTTCATCTATTTTTTCCCGTAAAGTGACAGTAAGAAAATCTGTGATGCGAATTCCTTGCGGCTTTCTCTGCATCTCTTCTAGAAGAACCTTCTTTTCTCTTGGTTATCTTGGGTTTTCTTTTGTTTCTTTATCTTCAGACTTGTTCATGATGGATTGGATTTTACATCTAAAGTTTTTCCACTGAGTGAGGAAGCAAGCCTGATGCCCAACCCTCCTTCATCATCTTTTACAACATATGTGGCATTTTACAGTGTGTTACTATTCTTTGCTTCCATTAACGGTCCCAGTAACACATGGGTGGAAAACCTCCTTAGTCACCTCTTATGGCATGCATGGTAGGTTACAGTGTTACTATTCTTTGCTCTCCATTAGGTTCCATTAACATACAGAGAATTTAATTTTTAATACATATTGATATTCGTATTTGATGTGTTTAAAAAATTATTTATCGTTGCTGAAGACAGATATTGTCATTGGATCAATGCTCATTCACACGATTCAAGTGCGTTCAGTTCTTTAAAATACTTCAGTGTGTATTTTGTGTGTATTTTATCCAGGTCCTCTATCTAGTTAGCCTTGGTGGAAAGCCCAGGAAGGGAGATAATTTCTACTATTATACAGAACAAGACCTGCCTCACATTATCAACCCTTTGGAAACAAAACTTGGTACTACTTGTCGGCGATTTACTTGTTTTTGTGATGTCCATGTTATTTGTTACCATGTTATTTTCTAGCTTTATGAAAGCACATGGACATACATGTGACACTCAGCAGTAAAACTGAACAATCTTACAGGTTGTAAATAAAGTCGCTTAAAAGTCGACAGGGTCGACTTCATTGCACCAGGTTTTTTTAATCCCATATGGCTCAGTCTCTTTCTGCAACACGGAAAGCGTCGCACAAAGCATGATATCCGTAGCTCCAGTGACGACCCTCAGGAGACTCCGAAATAATGCACTCGTGAACCGAGGGACGTGGCCCGGAATTGAACCCACAACCTTCGGAGCCCGAGTCAGACAGCACAGGTTGTCAATGCTAGCTAACATTGTATAAAATATTGTAATCAAGATAAAGAGGCTATTCGAGGGTGGGAGGCAGAACTGAGGACATTTTATTAAGGGAAGTGCATTATTCACTGTTTTGCAGACATGTTTAAATTGAATAGGCATGGTGACTGAATACTTAACTGAATAAATAAGAATGAAGCAGAGCTTGCATATTCAGTATGGTCCTCAAATACTTCCTTCTTTCTCCTATAGGCTAGAAAGTCATTATGTATTTTTCCAGCTAAGCTTGTAGTGTGTTGTGGGCAATTTCAGTGGAGAAAGCTCCAGACACCAGAATCTACACACACAATATATACTCTCTTGTGGATAGACGTGATAAATTGGAAATTTGTTGTCAATACCTTGATGTTTGTCTTTTCTCGGTCCAAATATTCTCAACACTCTCCTAAAAACGACCTATCTACTGTCTTGTTTTCCCATTGTTGTACACATTGTGCAATGATCACATCCATACAGAAGAACAGGCCATGCAACTTTTCATTAACCCTTTACAGGGCAGATGCTTGTCCGTTTTCTAGCCCTGAACGGGCAAGATTTCTTCAGGTTCGGTAAAATTTCGGGTCGCGTTAGTAAAAACATCACAAATAAGGTGTTAGTCAACCGATTTTAGTTAAATAAACAACACAATGAAAGGAAAAGCATGTAGAATATGTTACTCACGTGATTGTTGTCGGTAATCCATATATGAACACAAATATTTACGAAATACGGCATGTTGCTTGTGATTTTCCATCACCTATACGGCAATTTACAAACACATTTTCAGAATCATAATCACTTTCTTTAAAGTCCGACTCAGACTGCTAATGCAAAGTAACGCTTTGCACTGCTATCTAGCTCCGATTAATAGTCAACTTCGTGCCCTTTAATGTCATTTAAAATGAACCTAGCGAAATCTCGGCTATCACTTGAAGAATCGCCGAAATCCATTTTGAAAAACAGCGTAAAAATCCCGAAAACTATCAAAAATTGTCCTTAAAAGTCCGTTCAAATTCATACTATCGCGTTTACAAATGGCGGCCACGTTGTCAAGCTGTCGGCGAAAGCGAAAGTAGCCGTCGGAAGTGTCGGAAGGCCGAGAGATCGCGATTTTACAATGCATAATAGTATCGGCCGGAATCGGACGCTACGATCGTTTTATGGCATCGGCCGGAATCGGACGCTGTGACCTGTAAAGGGTTAAGCAGATTTTTGTGCTTTTCATGATGTTTCTGATTTTTATATTTGAATATGGAGATTTATTTTCCTTTGATTTCTGTGTCATATCTGTTTAAATGCATATATTGGGCATACTGCATTTGGCCCATATTTTAATTGATTGAGTGGCAGATATCATGCTGCCAGCTCTTATTTTCCTGGTACTCACTCTTTGAGGTTGAGCTTATCCTACAGCTGTGCTTGCCAGGAAAAATAATTCACGATTCTATTCATCATGTGTCATGCCGGTAAGCATGGGCAGTCATGATTCACCATTTCACTCTATCACCAGAGTCTTGGATCAGCCTACTGGATTTAAAAATAAATGTTGATCTCAGATTCCTAATTTTTATTGTGAAAAGTTGACACGTCTTTTGTATTATTTCTTTCTCTTATACAACATATTTTGTGCTTTACAGGTTCACATGCATCAAATAATCCAGCACTAAATTTCATTGTATGTATTCCTACACAAGACAGAAGTCCTCTTTACATACTCAGTGGCAATGGTAAGTGATGCATTTATTACTATCTGCCATATTTCCACTAATTGTCCTCATTCGACAGTCACGTAGCTCATTATGAGTGTATGTAAATGTGATTATTAACTCATTTTGGTAATCATTTCTGAATGATCTTGTAAATTGGGAGGTTCTGAACCAGAAAAAAAAAACATACCAGAAGTTTAATAATTATAATAATACTAGCTGACCCGGCCCGGCTTCGCCCAGACTCTGGTGGGGAGCATCTCATTTAATTCATATAAGTAGTCATATAAGTTCTCATTCCCGTTACCGACTATCTGTCTGTCTGTCTGTCTGTCTGTCTGTCTGTCTGTCTGTCTGTCTGTCTGACCCGGCCCGTCTTCGCCCAGACCTCTGATGGGGAGCATCTCATTTAATTCATATAAGTAGTCATATAAGTTCCCGTTCCGACTATCTATCTGTCTGTCTGTCTGACCCGGCCCGGCATCGCCCAACTCCTGGTGGGGAGCATCTCATGTAATTCATATAAGTAGTCATATAAGTTCCCGTTCCCGACTGTCTGTCTGTCTGTCTGTCTGTCTGTCTGTCTGTCTGTCTGTCTGTCTGTCTGTCTGTCTGTCTGTCTGTCTGTCTGTCTGTCTGTCTGTCTGTCTATCTGTCTGTCTGTCTGACCCGGCCCAGCCCATGGTGGAGAGCATCTCATTTAAATTATATAAGTAGTCATATAAGATCCCGTTCCCGACTATCTGTCTGACTGTCTGTCTGTCTTGAGTAAATGTAGGAGGGAGGAGGAGGGAGGAGACAGGAGGAGTAGGGAGGAATAGGAGGGAGGAGGAGGGATTAGGAGGAGGAGGGAGGAGTAGGGTGGAGGAGGAAGCGAGGAGGAGGGAGGAGGAAGAGGGAGGAGGAGGGAGAAGGAGGGAGGAGGAGAACGCAGGAGGAGAAGGGAGCAGGAGGAGGAGAGGGAGGAGGAGGGAGAGGGAGGAGGAGAGAGTAGGAGGAGGGAGAAGGAAGAGGGAGGAGGAAGAGGGAGAAGGAGGAGGGAGAAGGAAGGGGAGGAGGAGGAGGGAGGAGGAATGTGAAGGGAGGAGGAGGGAGGAGGGAGGAGGAGGAGGGAGGCGGAGGAGGGAGGCGGAGAGAGGAGGAGGAGGAAGAGGAAGGAGGAGGAATGTGAAGGGAGGAGGGGGAGGAGGTAGAGGGAGGAGGAGGAGGTAGAGGGAGGAGGAGGGAGGAGGCGGAGAAGAGAAGGAAGGAGGAGGGTGAGGAGGAGGGAGGAAGAAGGAGGAGGAGGGAGGAGGAGTGGTGAGGAGGAGGGAGGAGGAGGAGAGAGGAGGAGGAGGAGGAGGAGGAATGTGAAGGGAGGAGGAGTGAGGAGGAGGAGAGGGAGGAGGAGGAAGGAGGAGGGGGAAGAGGGAGGAGGAGGAGGTGAGGAAGAAGGAGGAGGAGGGAGAAGGAGGGAGGAGGAGGAAGAGGGAGGAGGAGGAATGTGAAGGGAGGAGGAGGTAGAGGGAGGAGGAGGGATGAGGAGGAGGAAGAGGGAGGAGGGGGAATGTGAAGGGAGGAGGAGGGAGGAGGTAGAGGGAGGAGGAAGGGGGAGGAGGAGGAGGAGGGAGGAAGAAGGAGGGAGGAAGAAGGAGGAGGAGGGAAAAGGAGGGATGAGGAGGAGGAGGGAGGAGGAGGAATGTGAAGGGAGGAGGAGGGATAGGGAGGAGGGGAAGAGGAAGAGGGTAGGAGGAAGAGTGGAGAGGAGGAGGTAGAGGGAGGAGGAGGGAGGAAAAGGGAGGAGGGAGGAGGAAGAGGGAGGAGGAGGGAGGAGAAGGAAGGAGGAGGAAGAAGGAGGAGGAAGAGGGAGGAGGATGGAGGAGGGAGAGGGAGGAGGAGGAAGAGGAAGGAGGAGGAAGAGGGAGGAGGAGGATGGAGGAGGGAGGAGGAGGGGAGAGGAGGAGAAGGAGGGAAGAGGAGAAGGAGGAGGAGGGGAGAGGAGGAGGGAGGAGGCAGAGTGAGAAGAAGGAAGGAGGGAGAGGAAGGAGGGAGAATGAGGAGGGGAGGAAGGAAAGGGAGGAAGGAAAGGGAGGTGGAAGAGGAGGAGGGAGGAGGAAAGAGGTAGGGGGAGGAGGAGGTAGAGGGAGGAGGAGGAGGGAAGGAAAGGAGAGGAGAAGGGAGGAGGAGGGTGGAGGGAGGAGGTAGGAGGAGGAAGAGGGAGAAGAAGGGAGAAAGAGGAGGGAGGATGATGAGGGAGAAGGAGGCAGGAGGAGGAGGAGGGAGGCAGGAGGAGGAGGGATGAGGAGGAGAGGAGGAGGAGGGAAGATGAGGGAGGAGGCGGAGGAGGAGGAGGGAGGAGGAGGGGAGAGGAAGAGGGAGAAGGAAGAGGGAGAGGAGGAGGAAGAGGAGGAGGGTGGAGGGAGGAGGTAGAGGGAGGAGAAGAGAGGAGGAGAGAGTTCGCCATTCCGAATTCATACTCGTCTAGTTCTTCCCTTCTACACGACTGTAGATAACTTCCTTACACATAAAAAGATGAATTGTTATTGATATTGCCGTGGCATGGAGGAATATCAGCAGCAGAGTTGATCCAAAAAACCAAAGACTGAGATCTACGGAGAGCCATGAACGCCTACGCCAGCCGGCACGGCACTTGATGATGATGATTGCCGTGTGACGATTCTGTGTAGTCACGTCATTTTCTTCCCTTTCCCTAGCGTTTTGGTTCGGGGATTCTTTCATCATCATCATCATATATTTACGTAAGTATTTTGGGAGGGGGAGGAGGGAGGAGGAGGAAGAAGAAAAAAAAACTATGACAGTTGACAGCTCTGGAATGAAAGGAAGGCGTGTAGAAAATTTCATCTCAATCGGATGGGCCGTTCGCGAACAAATAAAGGACATACATATTTACATACATACATATATACATATACACATACACTTTGTTTTATAGATATAGATAAGTAATATAAGTTCTTCGCATTTTGTTTTCGTAATACTTATTAGGGCCTAGTTGTATACATGATTAATGATTCAAGACCGCTTATGGAAAGAACTAAATAAATTCCAGCGATCAATAGGTGAGGGAAAGACTCGAGATAGGACACACACTGAGAAATCCTTTTAATAGTATAACTAGACTGTAATTTCTCTAGACCCCAACAGGGCAGAAGAAATAGAAGAGAATTAGAGACATGAACAATATGGGAATGGCATAGGGGAAGCTATAGGAGATTAAAAAACTACTTGATGTGAATTGGTTGAGAGCCAATGCACCATTGAGGGATAAAAAGCAGCTGCAGAAAAAGAAGAACGATGTAAGCCTGGAGATAAGACTTGAATCTCATCATCATCATCAAGCGCCATGCCAACTGACGTAGGTGTTCATGACTCCCCACAGATCTCGGTCTTTGGTTTTCTGGATCAACTCTACCATTGATATTCCTCCATGCCACTGTTGCAATCCATCCAGCATCATTTCTCTTGGTCTGCTCTCTTCCCCTCGATCTTTCCAGTTGTCACGATGTTCTCCAATGCCTCTCTTCTCATCACATGACCAAAACAAGTTGTTTGCCTCTTTCTTATTGTTGAATCTACTATTTGAAAAAATTTACTTGCTTGTCCTTTACAGGTCTTTGCTGTCAACCCCAGCAATTATTGGTTGTTTGCGATTTACCAAGCAGTGTTAGTTCGTAGTTTGCCATAGTGAAAACCACAACTTATATATTAACATAGCAAAAACAAAGATAATGCATACAGATAAAACTAATATGGTGAAAGAAATATATGTTAGTGAGGAAAAATTGGAGGTGGTGGAAAATTTTGAATATCTTAGGTCATTAAATACCAAAAATGGTGACTCAATGAAACAAATTAAAATATGAATATTTAATACCCTTCAAAAACTAAAACAACTGAATATATTGTGGAAGGGGACATATAGAACTACAAAAATTAGATTTTTAAGAGCATGCATCTTTCCCTTTGCAACATACTCCTGTGAGACCTGGAACATACTAAACAAGCTGAACAGTGCATAAATGCCTTGAATATAAATGTTATAGACAGGTTCTAAGAATATCTTGGATACAGAAAAGAACAAATGCATTCATACAAGAGCTGAATGTTGAAGAAGGTTGGCTACTTAAGACAATAAAACAAAGAAAATTGAAATATTTTGGTCACTTGAAACGTGATGAAAGTTCGGTGAGAACAATAATGGAGGGTATATGCCCAGGAAGAGAAAAAGAGGAAAGCCAGAGTGAAGATGGGTGCAGGATATGGCGGATGATCTCCGGATGGGTGTATTGGATGAGGGATATCTTGTTTATGGCTTAGAAGTTTTCCGGAAGGTTGTTATAGGAGCAAAGTTCTGCAAGGGACATGCTACTGAATGAATGAATGAGTTTGCTATTGCTTTCTGAATGGATGATTTTGAACCCTTGACTCGCTGTGTCAGGGAATTATGAGACTGCGTGTCTCACTATCCCTTAAGCCACAGACGCCTGTGAATCTTTTATCACTACATGCTTTTAAACATTTGAAAACATTTTAGCGCATTATACCATGTAACATAGTGTTTGTTGTGAATTACATTATAACTATTTTTGCATACATTATAACTATTTTTGTATTACATTATAACTATTTTTGTATGTTTGTCCTCTAATATGTTAAAGTTGGTTATTCATGAAAGATATCCATCTGTTGTTTGCCCCTTATATTAGGTGAACGGTTGCCCTCAAATGCATTCCTAAGTCCACGATGGGGTGGAATTCTGATCTATAATGCTGAGCAACAGAATGCCAATGTTTCAAGCTCTCCTGCACAGTCGGTTCAGATTGACATGCACAGGGTCATGGAGGTTTTTGTTTCTCAAGTCAGACTGTTGCTGAACATACATGCTCAGGTAAACAGCACCCAGGTGTTTTGCTGGAATTCAATGGATGTTTAAGCACTAACTATTAGCAAAATGCTATAAGTAATTCATATGAAAAAAAAATGACTGTTATACAGGTTATTTCAAACATAAAATTAGTATTTTAGATACAAAAGAGTGTGTCCATGTTTAATCTCTTACTTAATATTTGCCTTTCATGTCACATGATGGATCAGTAATGCTTGACCTTCATTCAAATGGAGTCCACTTAATACTAATTGTTTTCTATATTGCTGATTCAATTTAAGGCAGCAGATTTAATTTAATCTATCATCTATTGCCTGAAATGAAAAGCTTTTTAATAATCAGGCAAATACTTGAACTGAAAGAATTCATCCTTTATTAGTGCAGACATATGTTTGTGCATATGTGTGTGTGTGCGCATGAGGAAATATATATAGTATATATATATAGTTTATAATATAATAAAATCGAGCACATGACCACTGGGCCTGCAGGCAATCATGCCATTAAAATTAGGCTACAGTAGAATTTGAATGGTTTCTGTTTTCCTGAAGAAGAGTCTACAAATATAACAATAATTAAATGTTTAAGAAAAATCAAATTGTATTATAAAAAAGTCATACAAACTCTGTGTGAGGGTTTGCATTGGTGATAATTGCAAAAAAAAACATTACAAAATGTCTGAATGTTAGAATTTGACAGGTGTGTAATTGGCTCATTGTTAGTGATAAGATCTACCTTTTCTTAAGAATTTGCAAAGAGAGCATATACATTCTTTTCCAAACCCCCCTCTTAAGGTGGGTATTTTCTTATGTGACCCCCATAGCTCTGGGGTCAACCCAGCCTCATGAAACAAGTATCAGAAAATGTTCTCAGAGGTTAAAGATTGACTGCTTGGTACTGATCATATCCGTCGAGTGCTGCCTGGTATAATAGTATGGTGTGCACATGTGAAATGGTTTTCATAATCCCAATATGCCTTGTGGCATGGAAATGGGATCTTTCGTTGTTGTTTTTAACATGTACATTCTTATGGAGCTGATGAGGTCACATTTAACTATATTGTCATTCATCTTTTTTACAGATGGTGACAAAGGAAATGAAGGTGCTAGCAACAGGCAGCTCTCGTCTACATCAGTGGGAAATTGCTGGCTGGTTGAGATGTCGATGTGTGGAAAACCTGGCAACAGCTACTTCAACCTTGCAGTCACTGGCGCAGCTGCTAGAAGAAATAGGAAACATTGTTATCAGTGATGAAATCGGGAAAGAGGTCAGTGCATTTCTTTAGTTATAATGTTTTGTTACTGGTGGAAATGAAGGTTAAGTTAATGAGGTCTGTGTAATATATAGATGTTTATGCAAGTCTATATAATATTTAATGATAGTGCTTGTCTGCAACATTTAGATGTTAATGCAGGTTTGTGTAACATCTAAATCTAAATGTTAATTAGGTCTATGTAACATGTAAATGTTAATGCTGGTCTCTGTAACATCTAAATGTTAATCCTGGATGTAATATCTAAATATTAATGCAAGTCTGCAGGTCTCTGTGGCGAAGGGGTTATGGACGCAGTTTGTAATCCTGCTTACCCGTGTTCAAAACACAACTGTGCGCGATTTGGCAGCTGACTGCGTTGCGCTGGGTTTTAATGAATTGGTATGGGAGCACTTCCAGTACAATGGCGACAAAATGACGCGTACTTTTCGGGGGGACGCTATTTGGTGTTTTCCTTTGGATTTTGTGTGATTTCCTATGGATTTCCTGTGAATAGTGTTTTCCTGTGGATTATGTGATGTTATTTTGTGTTCTTTTATTGGAAGTTTTCAAAAGAAGCCACGGAAGGCAGGTGGTGGATGAAATTTTGAGGGCAGCCGACAGATATTTGTTGGTCATGGTCTCGAGTTTCACGACGGCAGGCAGAGGAGCTCTTCTTGAGTCAATGGCTGCGGTCTCCGACCAGTAAGGTCACTGCCATAGAGGAAAGCAACGGCAAACTACCTCTTTAAAAGTGCCTAGTACATCATGATTCGCTTAAAGACTGATCATCGCAAGACAAGGACAGAGACGTTAAAATTAGCAACATGGAACGTTAGGACGTTAAACGACGACGAAAAATTAGAGAACATAAAACAAGAAATTGAAAGGGAAAAAATTAATATATTAGGTATGTGCGAAACGAGATGGACAGGAGCAGGCATCAAGATAGATGAAGATTTCAAGATTATTTATTCTGGAGGTGAAGATCGTCATAGGGGAGTGGCAATTATTTTGGACCGGAAAACATCAAAATCTGTTCAAGGATATTGGGCCGTGTCGGACAGAGTTCTACTAGTTAAATTAAGTGGCAGACCTTTTAGCATAAATATTATTCAAGTATATGCCCCAACAGGAGAATCCAGTGAAGATAGTGTAGAAGAATTTTATAATGACATAGAGTCTGCCTTAAAGAAATGTAAAAATTCAGAAATAAACATCATAATAGGGGACTTCAATGCAAAAGTAGGAAATCAAGGGGATAGATACACAGTAGGAAACTATGGTTTAGGAGAGAGAAATGAAAGAGGATACAGACTCGTAGAGTGGGCAAAAGAACAGGAAATGATTGTAGGAAACACCTGGTTTAAGCAACACCCTAGAAGATTATGGACATGGAGGAGTCCTGATAGCAGGATTAGAAACCAGATTGACTACATTCTCATTAGCAGAAGATTTAGAAACGCGCTAACAGTAGAAAAAACAGTTCCCAGTGCTGATTGTTATAGTGACCACAGATTACTCACAGGAACATTGAGGATAAAGTTGAAGATAGTCAAGTATATAACAGGAAACACTAAATATGATTTGTGTACATTGAGTAATGACAAGGAAATACAAAACAAATTCAACATAGAAGTACAGAACAGATTTGAAATATTGTCTGATCTAGAGATCCTATTCCAGGATGTGGATGATCAATGGGAAACGTTGAAGAATTCAATCAATGTGGCTGCAGAAACAACTATTCCAAAATTAAAGAAGGTGGGTCGTAAGAAATGGATGACTGAAGAAATTTTACACCTCATGGAAACAAGAAGACTCAACAAAAATAATTCTGTCAAATATGAAGAAATTCACAGACAAGTCAGAATATTATGTAAGGAGGCAAAAGAAGCATGGCTTGAGGAAAAGTGCTTAGAAATTGAAAACCAACACAACAGTCAAAATACCAAATTAGTGCACAAAAGAATTCAGGAACTTACTAATAAAAGAACAAGTACATCAACAGGGTGTCTAAAAACTAAAGATGGCAAAATCATAATAGAAAAAGACCAGATTCTACATGTATGGACAGATTATGTGAAACACCTTTATGATGATAACAGAGACGAACAGTATGATATTAGATTTAATAATGAAGGACCGCCAATTTTGGAGATGGAGGTTCGAAATGTTCTTAAGCATATGAAAGCTGGCAAGGCCCCCGGTGCAGATAACATCACAACAGAAATGATTAAAGCTTTAGAAGAATTTGGACTAGAGCATGTCACCAGAATGCTGAACACATTATATGATACTGGAGATATACCTCCTGAATTATGTAACTCTGTATTTATTGCAATCCCAAAGAAATCAGGAACCTTGGAATGTGATCAACATAGAACAATTAGTATAATGAGTCACATCACAAAGATTTTGCTAAGAATTATCATGCAAAGAGTGAGGAAGAAGATACAACCTGAAATAGGGGAAGAACAATGTGGGTTTGTAGAAGGAAAGGGTACAGTAAATGCTGTGTATATGCTGCGAACAGTTATTGAACGTGCTATAGAAGTAAACAAGGATATACATCTTTGCTTTATTGACTATACAAAGGCTTTTGATAGAGTTAGACATGTCAACATGGTGGATATGCTTGCAGATCTACAAATTGATGGGAAAGACATTAGACTTATAAAAAACATATATTGGAAACAACAAGCTGCAATAAGGATTGATAATGAAGTGGGACAGTATCAGCCAATTAAGAGAGGTGTTAGGCAGGGATGTGTGATGTCTCCAGATCTTTTTTCCCTATACAGTGAAAATATTTTCAGAAATGTAGAGGATATAAATGGAATCAGCATTGGAGGACGAAACATCAATAACATTAGATATGCAGATGACACAGTATTAATTGCAGACAATGCGCAGGACCTGCAACAATTAGTAGATGTGGTTGTTGTACACAATGAGCAACTGGGGTTAGAATTAAATTGTAAAAAGACTAAGGTTATGGTCGTCACTAGGAAGAAAGAAGTGCCACAATGTAATATACAAGTAAATGGAAATATTCTTCAACAAGTGAATCGGTACAATTATCTTGGAACAGTCATAACATCTGATGGGAGATGCCTTGAAGAGATTAGAACAAGAATCGCCATGGCGAAAGTAGCCTTTAGCAAGATGAAAAACATTCTGACCAATAAAAAGATGTCAATTGAAACGAGAAAAAGAGTGTTGAGGGGATACATAGAGCCTGTTCTTTTGTATGGATGTGAAACTTGGACAATGAGCAGTCAAGCTGAAAAACATCTGATGGCTGCAGAAATGTGGTTTCTGAGGAAAATGCAAAGAATACCATGGACAGACAGAAAAACCAATGACCAAGTACTACAGGAGACAAATGAACATCGTAAACTGATTAGAGAAATTAGACGTAGACAGTCAAAATTTTTTGGACATGTTATGAGAAGAAATGGATTGGAGAACTTGGTGACAACTGGCAAGATCGAAGGGAACAGACCAAGAGACGAGAGAAATACCTGGATGGCTTGGCCACATGGCATGGACGAGACAGGAACACTGAGCTGATCCACGACACTGGTGATCGAGTGAAATGGCGAGTCATGACCGCCCACGCTTTCCGGCATGGCACATGATTGATTGATTGATGGGAGCCAGTCATTCAGAAAGCAATGGCAAACTACTGAACGTAAAACTTGCCAAGACATCAACAACAGCAGTAAAATGCTGGTGTTGACAGCGATGTCCTATTAAAAAAAGGGATGTGCAAAAAAAAAAATGTGAGTCTATGTAACATCTAACTGTTAATGTAATCTTTATTACATGTAGATGTTAATGCAGGTCTGTGTAACATCTAAATGTTAAAGCAGGTCTATGTATGGATGTTAATGAGGACTATGTAATATATAAAAAATGCTGGTACATCTAGCATGCTATAAATAGCTTTGCTGCTCTATGGGTTGTTTTTCTAACTTTGAAACTTTGCCTGGATAGTGACCTTTTCAGCTACTCTTTGATTTCATATAACCAAAGTACGTTTAACATGCACATGATTCCTCCTAGTTTTTCACCCTTATCCTTGAGACTAGGCATTTGATTCACTATCACAGGATCAGGGGCAGGTAGCACATTATTGAATTTATTATTATATTTGACACCATATCTCTAAGCCAGTTCCCTTACTATCTTTGACACCATATCTCCAAGCCAGTTCCCTTACTATCTTTGACACCATATCTCTAAGCCAATCCACTTATTATCTTGGACACCATATCTCTAAGCCAGTTCACTTATTATCTTGAACACCATATCTTTAAGCCATATCATTTATTATCTTGGACACCATATCTCTAAGCCAGTCCACTTATTATCTTGGACACCATATCTTTAAGCCATATCATTTATTATCTTGGACACCATATCTCTAAGCCAGTCCACTTATTATCTTGGACACCATATCTCTAAGCCAGTCCACTTATTATCTTGGACACCATATATCTAAGCCAGTCCACTTATTATCTTGAACACCATATCTCTAAGCCAGTCCACTTATTATCTTGGACACCATATCTTTAAGCCATATCATTTATTATCTTGGGCACCATATCTCTAAGCCAGTCCACTTATTATCTTGAACACCATATCTCTAAGCCAGTCCACTTATTATCTTGGACACCATATCTCTAAGCCAGTCCACTTATTATCTTGGACACCATATCTTTAAGCCATATCATTTATTATCTTGGACACCATATCTCTAAGCCAGTCCACTTATTATCTTGAACACCATATCTCTAAGTCAGTCCACTTATTATCTTGAACACCATATCTCTAAGCCAGTCCACTTATTATCTTGGACACCATATCTCTAAGCCAGTCCACTTATTATCTTGGACACCATATCTCTAAGCCAGTCCACTTATTATCTTGAACACCATATCTCCAAGCCAGTCCACTTATTATCTTGGACACCATATCTCTAAGCCCATCCACTTATTATCTTGGACACCATATCTGTAAGCCAGTCCACTTATTATCTTGGACACCATATCTTTAAGCCATATCATTTATTATCTTGGACACCATATCTCTCTCTAAGCCAGTCCACTTATTATCTTGGACACCATATCTTTAAGCCATATCATTTATTATCTTGGACACCATATCTCTAAGCCCATCCAATTATTATCTTGAACACCATATCTCTAAGCCAGTCCACTTATTATCTTGGACACCATATCTCTAAGCCAGTCCACTTATTATCTTGGACACCATATCTCTAAGCCAGTCCACTTATTATCTTGGGCACCATATCTTTAAGCCATATCATTTATTATCTTGGGCACCATATCTCTAAGCCAGTCCACTTATTATCTTGAACACCATATCTCTAAGCCAGTCCACTTATTATCTTGGACACCATATCTCTAAGCCAGTCCACTTATTATCTTGGACACCATATCTTTAAGCCATATCATTTATTATCTTGGACACCATATCTCTAAGCCAGTCCACTTATTATCTTGGACACCATATCTCTAAGCCAGTCCACTTATTATCTTGGACACCATATCTCTAAGCCAGTCCACTTATTATCTTGAACACCATATCTCTAAGCCAGTCCACTTATTATCTTGGACACCATATCTTTAAGCCATATCATTTATTATCTTGGGCACCATATCTCTAAGCCAGTCCACTTATTATCTTGAACACCATATCTCTAAGCCAGTCCACTTATTATCTTGGACACCATATCTCTAAGCCAGTCCACTTATTATCTTGGACACCATATCTTTAAGCCATATCATTATTATCTTGGACACCATATCTCTAAGCCAGTCCACTTATTATCTTGAACACCATATCTCTAAGCCAGTCCACTTATTATCTTGAACACCATATCTCTAAGCCAGTCCACTTATTATCTTGAACACCATATCTCTAAGCCAGTCCACTTATTATCTTGCCAGTCCACTATTTCTTGGACCCCATATCTCTAAGCCAGTCCACTTATATCTTGGACACCATATCTCTAAGCCAGTCCACTTATTATCTTGAACCCATATCTCTAAGCCAGTCCACTTATTATCTTGGACACCATATCTTTAAGCCATATCATTTATTATCTTGGGCACCATATCTCTAAGCCAGTCCACTTATTATCTTGAACACCATATCTCTAAGCCAGTCCACTTATTATCTTGGACACCATATCTCTAAGCCAGTCCCCTTATTATCTTTGACACCATATCTTTAAGGCCATATCATTTCTTATCTTGGACACCATATCTCTAAGCCAGTCCACTTATTATCTTGAACCACCATATCTCTAAGCCAGTCCACTTATGTATCTTGGACACCATATCTCTAAGCCAGTCCACTTATTATCTTGGACACCATATCTCTAAGCCAGTCCACTTATTATCTTGGACACCATATCTTTAAGCCATATCATTTATTATCTTGGCACCATATCTCTAAGCCAGTCCACTTATTATCTTGAACACCATATCTCTAAGTCAGTCCCCTTATTATCTTGAACACCATATCTCTAGAGCCGTCCACTTATTACCTTGAACACCATAGTCTCTAAGCCAGGTCCACTTATTATCTTGGACACCATATATCTAAGCCAGTCCCACTTATTATCTTGGACCACCATATCTCTAAGCCAGTCCACTTATTATCTTGGACACCATATCTCTAAGCCAGTCCACTTATTATCTTGAACACCATATCTCTAAGCCAGTCCACTTATTATCTTGGACACCATATCTTTAAGCCATATCATTTATTATCTTGCGCACCATATCTCTAAGCCAGTCCACTTATTATCTTGAACACCATATCTCTAAGCCAGTCCACTTATTATCTTGGACACCATATCTCTAAGCCAGTCCACTTATTATCTTGGACACCATATCTTTAAGCCATATCATTTATTATCTTGGACACCATATCTCTAAGCCAGTCCACTTATTATCTTGAACACCATATCTCTAAGCCAGTCCACTTATTATCTTGAACACCATATCTCTAAGCCAGTCCACTTATTATCTTGGACACCATATCTCTAAGCCAGTCCACTTATTATCTTGAACACCATATCTCTAAGCCAGTCCACTTATTATCTTGGACACCATATCTCTAAGCCAGTCCACTTATTATCTTGAACACCATATCTCTAAGCCAGTCCACTTATTATCTTGGACACCATATCTCTAAGCCAGTCCACTTATTATCTTGGACACCATATCTCTAAGCCAGTCCACTTATTATCTTGGACACCATATCTTTAAGCCATATCATTTATTATCTTGGGCACCATATCTCTAAGCCAGTCCACTTATTATCTTGAACACCATATCTCTAAGCCAGTCCACTTATTATCTTGGACACCATATCTCTAAGCCAGTCCACTTATTATCTTGGACACCATATCTTTAAGCCATATCATTTATTATCTTGGACACCATATCTCTAAGCCAGTCCACTTATTATCTTGAACACCATATCTCTAAGCCAGTCCACTTATTATCTTGAACACCATATCTCTAAGCCAGTCCACTTATTATCTTGGACACCATATCTCTAAGCCAGTCCACTTATTATCTTGAAACACCATATCTCTAAGCCAGTCCACTTATTATCTTGGACACCATATCTCTAAGCCAGTCCACTTATTATCTTGAACACCATATCTCTAAGCCAGTCCACTTATTATCTTGGACACCATATCTCTAAGCCAGTCCACTTATTATCTTGGACACCATATCTCTAGGCCAGTCCACTTATTATCTTGAACACCATATCTCTAAGCCAGTCCACTTATTATCTTGGACACCATATCTTTAAGCCATATCATTTATTATCTTGGACACCATATCTCTAAGCCAGTCCACTTAGTATCTTTGACACCATATCTCTAAGCCAATCCACTTATTATCTTGGACACCATATCTCTAAGCCAGTCCACTGATTACTTTGGACACCATATCTCCAAGCCAGTCTACTTATTATGTTGAACACCATATCTCTAAGTGAGTCCACTTATTATCTTGGACATCATATCTCTAAGCCAGTCCACTTATTATCTTGGACACCATATCTCTAAGCCAGCCCAATTATTATCTTGGGCACCATATCTCTAAGCCAGTCCACTTATTATCTTGGACATCGTATCTCTAAGCCAGTCCACTTATTATCTTGGACATCGTATCTCTAAGCCAGTCCACTTATTATCTTGGACACCATATCTCTAAGCCAGTCCACTTATTATCTTGAACACCATATTTCTAAGCCAGTCCACTTATTATCTTGGACACCATATCTCTAAGCCAGTCCACTTATTATCTTGAACACCATATCTCTAAGCCAGTCCACTTATTATCTTGGACACCATATCTCTAAGCCAGTCCACTTATTATCTTGGACACCATATCTCTAGGCCAGTCCACTTATTATCTTGAACACCATATCTCTAAGCCAGTCCACTTATTATCTTGGACACCATATCTTTAAGCCATATCATTTATTATCTTGGACACCATATCTCTAAGCCAGTCCACTTAGTATCTTTGACACATCTCTAAGCCAATCCACTTATTATCTTGGACACCATATCTCCAAGCCAGTCTACTTATTATGTTGAACACCATATCTCTAAGTGAGTTCACTTATTATCTTGGACATCGTATCTCTAAGCCAGTCCACCCCTGTATGAGGTTAGTGCTCTAGGGTCCTGTCAAGTTGGCTTAATGGCAGCGCTGCCTCTGTTGACACGACATCCTAGGGTTGAAAAAATACCTAAAAAGTAAGTTAACATTAAATGTTTAACATTTAGTTTTTTTTACATATGCTCTTTAACGTCATGCACTTTATACATTTCATACAGGTGGAGTCTGCTGTAGCGTCTATTAAAAATAGCCGCTTGCTCTTAGCCAGTGGTAAACTGAAAGAAGCCTTTCTGGCATCTAGGGCAGCAGTTGAAGCATCTGAGACAGCATTTTTTCACCCTTCTTTGTTGGAGCTTCTCTATTTTCCAGAAGATCAAAAGTACGTATGAATAAATCAGCCCTTACCTTCAACCTTTCTGCAGTCTTTCAGCATGAATTGCATGCTAATTATGTGAGTGTTAAATTTAACAATAATAATATAGTCATTTCATTGTATGGCAATCTAGTGGTTGTGGTCATGACATTTTTCAGGATAACACTGTCAGTTATATCATGTCATGTCAGGTTATTCAATCTGAGTCCGAAAACTGGTATCTCATCTCATCTTGTTCCTTGCGGTGTCGATGTGAAGCATAAACAGTGGGAGAGTGCTCGTTTATGGTATTAAGTGTGTAAATATGTAATTCCTCTCTTTCAGATTTGTGTAATACTCATACATTTCTTCTTGGGATAATAGTGTGGAGGTTTTCCCTTGCCTTCTTATTCTACATTGATGGTTTCTGACCTTTGACAGCAGGTCAGGTCAGAGTGCCCTGCTATGATCAGATGCACAATTGTGTTGGATACTCAGTTGCCTAAACTACATTTACCACACTCTCATGTGTTGTCAGTCCTTCACCACTAGGATTTGCTGTTGGGAGTATCCTTTCACTGAGCTGAGACCGTGATGGCACTTCTGGCACTCTGCAGTACTTTAGAGAACTTTCAGTTATAACAGACAGCAAATACTAGTAGATAAAGATGACTAAATATTCACATTGATGTTTTGTGTAATGTACTGCTTATAGGAGGGAACTACGAATGACCAGCATCCATACCATTTTATGAATAACAATGCAAGGCGGCCTGCTGCCAAATTGCCCGCAGCTGTGTTTCAAACACGGTATGCAGGATAATGGGTTATGTCTGTAACCCTTTCACCACAGAGGCTCCCTTGTAGACCCAGCCTTAAATGGGAGTCAGGAAATGTCCTGGGAAGTAAAGGTGGTTGGTGTGATGTTGACCTCATCACCATTGTCAAGTGTCGATTGGTCACCATTGTCAAGTGTCGATTGGTCACCATTGTCAAGTGTCGATTGGTCACCATTGTCAAGTGTCGATTGGTCACCATTGTCAAGTGTCGATTGGTCACCATTGTCAAGTGTCGATTGGTCTATACAAATATGGGGTTAATACCATATACACATCACCGTGTGTTACTGGGGTACCATAGGGAAAGTAAAGAATTGTAACACAGTAACCTCTTAAAGACGGCTAAATAGAGACTGGTACTTCATCATCATCATCCAGTGCCTTGCCGGTTGGCGTGGGCGTTCATTCTTCTCCACAAATTGCAATCTCTGACGGCATGGATCAATTCGTGTGTTGACTCTCTTCCATGCCATGACACAAGACCATCAATAATTTTCTCACACTGTCTTCCTCTATCTCTCTATCCACAAATCTGTCCGGGTTGTCACAACATGTTCCAGTTTTTTGTCTTCTTATAATGTGGCCAAAAAAAGATGATTGATTCTTTCAGATGTTTGTGATAAGTTGTCTTTGCTACTTAGAATCTCTAAAAATGTCCAGATTGTTAATTTTTTCTGTCCAATTAATTTGAAGCATTCTTCTATAACACAACATCTTCAAGGCTTCCAGAGATTTTGTCACCTGATTACTAATTGTCCAGGATCCACAGTCATATATTAAAATTGGTTCTATGTAACATACAAGAACTCTTTTTCTAACTTTCGAGGACAAGGACTTATTGCACATAATGTTCTTCAGGTACTTCATACTGCAGAAAAAATAATCAGCCAACATCCAACCAACCTTGAACTGGCCTACAAAGGACTTGGCATGCATAGTGGTGGGTACTCCACGAGGAGTCTTAAAGGCAGAACAAGATGACCATGTACCTAATAGGCCTCAAAGCATGTCAACAGGGCCTTTACTTGCTTACAGGAGCTTTTCTCATCTTTTCTTTTACCCAGGAGTAACCTCTTAAATAAACTTCATGTCACAAGGAACCCCTGCGTAAAACATTTTATGCTGAGTCAGCGGAGTAAACAATTTGTAGATGTAATATATAAAGATATAACTAAAGCAACACAACATATATTAATAATTTTAGACTTGAATGCGACAGTAGGAGGGCAAGTGCCTTGATGAGGACATGGTAGGGACATATTTTGACGAATTCAAAATGAAAAAAAAGGGGGTAACAATTAATAGAATTCTTCGGTCAAGAAAAAGATACAATAACAAACACTTGGCATCAAGTATGCAACAGAAGACGATATGGAAATCAAAAAGATATAAAATAGATCATCACATTTTGGTGGAAACTTGAAACAGGACTCAATTGAGAGAAATCAATTGTGTGCTCTACAGCAGATGCTATACTGACAACAACCCGGTTATAATGAAATGTCGACAAAGTTGAAATAAAACTGAAAGCATCCAAAGACCCATTGAAAACTAAGCTTGATTGATTTGGTTTGTAAAAAATCAAGTTCATTGCACACGGACATCTCCATAATTGCCCCAGTCTACACTTGTAGAGCACACAGGAGAATCTCAACACAGTGCATGAACCCCTTAGCACCAGCGAGGATCCAGTTGTGTATCGCAGAATCAGTCTTTGCTATAAATCTTTTGAGATTTTCTTATTTAGTTTGTGCCATGGTGAAGGGGCTACGAATGCAATTTGCAATCCCGCATATCATGTTCGAAACACAGCTGTAGGCCATTTGGAAGCAGACCACCACGTGCTGGTTTTCATACAACGGTATGAGTGCCAGTCATTCAGATGACAATGGCAAACTACTGAACATAAACCTGCCAAGAAGTCACAAACAGCCAAAAAATGCTGAGGTTGACTGAAACAACCTGAAAAAAGATATGCAACTTATTTATTTTCTGATTTGGAAATTGTGCCTGGGCAGTGATTTATTCGACACACTGTTTCAAAATTCTGAGGGATTAGTGACATGTCCAACACTCTCTGAATTGTTTGTCCTTGTCTGATTATGTGCCACATGCAATCTACATCCCACAGATCAGGGTGGAGTATCCCATCCTTTTTCTGATTTTTGTGAACATCCAAACAGTCAACACCGTGAGTTGAACATGGTCTGCTTTAGCCAGAGGTGGATGATGTAACCACTTATCTGTTGCACTCCCTAAATGACCTTGAAACAAAGGTTAATTTCCAAATAAAGATAGAAAGAATCATTGAAAAACTGAATCATGTATTCCAAATGGTCAATTGCTTTGTAATTTGTTTAATCCGCAGGTTTGCTATATACATTCCGCTGTTCCTACCAATTAGCATTCCAATTGTGATGTCCATAATGCAGGCTGTGAAGTGGTTCAGACAGCAGAAGAAAGTCAAGTCAGATTAATATTATCATACATTTTTAGTCATTTGTAAAACTTTTTCATGTATTTGTTATTACATGTTTTTTTTAAAAAAGTGATGAACATTATTTTCATTTCTGTTATTTGACTGATGAAGAACTGGATTCTGAAAGTATAACTTGTTGAATGCTGAGTATATGAATTGTGAGCGGGGATTTTATTTTTACTGACTTGGTTCCTGAGGTCATTCCAGTCTAAAAGGGTTACCAGGAAATGTCCAGGGAGGTAGAGGCACCGGCTCATTATTGACCACATCATCTATTGAGTGCTGATTGGTTTAAAATATGGAGCCAGCACCATATGCCTGGTACGCCTTAAGGCATGTCAATAGGACTTTTGCTTTACTTCACTGACCATATACCCAGTGTGTGATAAGGAGTCCTTTACTATTTGATGTTTTATATGAAATGAGTGAAAGACAGTAGATGAAACAGTGCATGACACAAAGAGATGTACAAGTTTGTATTCCCATAAAGTAAAGATGTAGCAGTTTTTTATAGGATGTGTGAGAAATAAACATGATGTGTTTAGCTTTTGGCTTAAACGAAAGTGCTTGTTTTAGTCTTAAAATAATTAACTTTAAATACATTGCGGTGCAGACAGTAAAACATACTGTCATCACATCAGTCTAGACAATAAAACATATTGTCATCCACATCAGTGTAGACAGTGCTTGCTTGCTTGCTTGTGTTCGTTGGCTTGAGCTCCAACGCGAAGTCCTGTATGTCGGATGAAGACATCCTGTTGTCCAACATCAGTGTGATGTCATACAGGACCTGAGTTTTGCGTGAGTATCCGTTGTCCCATGTCTGGCTTATTGGTGTGCAGACTGGTGGTTCCTCGCCGTACAGGCAGACACTCTCCGACTTCGGAGGAGTGTAGACAGTAAAATGTATTATCATCCACATCAATGTAGGCAGTAAAACTTACTGTCATCAGTACTGTTATCTGTGACAGTATGTAGTTTAAATCATATGTTCTCTTAACCTTGAATTTATTGACTACTTTTAGCAGCATTTTAAGTGGAAAATGGGTATTTTATAAAATATTAATATTATTAAGGTATGTCTGAATAATTAATATCTGAAAGATCTGAAGTGTAATCAAAACTATTAAATGTTATTAACTATCACAAAACTGGTGTTTTTTGTTTGTTTGTTCTTTGTTTTTTATATTGCATATCCCTTACAGGACGTTGCTGTCAACACTAGCATTTTCCAGCTGCTGTTGATGTACTAGGCAAGTTTTTACGTTCAGTAGTTTGCCATTGCTTTCTGAACGACCGGCTCACATACCCCCGTTAGTTACCAGCACAGTGCAAACCGCTGCCGATTCTCGCAGTTGTTGTTTTCCCCACGTGGATATACAGGATTGTGAACAATGTCGTTAACCCCTTGGTTACCAGACACAAAAAATATTAAACTGCATGCAAAGTCATCATCATTAAGTGCCATGCCGGCTGGCTATGGCGTTCATGACTCTCCACAAATGTCGGTCTTTGGTTTTCTGTATCAACTCTGCTGATGATATTCCTTCATGCCACCGTCCCAATCCATCCAGCATCAAAATTAAAATACAGAAAATACAGATACCCAAAAAAAAACCATGAAAAAAGACACACATAACCACAAAATAATTAAGAGAGAATGGAACATGACAAGCTACCAACTGTGCACTGAAAGATCATCTGGTATGTACCCCAAAAAGTAAGGAAGAAAACCCAAAATGAAGATGAACATCCAAGTTACCAGTGCTTGAAACAGTGGCCAGTAGAAGCAGGAAGTGACAGGCAGCAACGATACACAAGCACAATGAGTAGCAAATCTTATAAAGACTCCCATCTATCATTGTACTACTGGCGAATGAAAAACCCAATACATTGAAGTGAAAAATTAAAGCAGCCATGAGCAAGACATTGCGATTCCTTGGGTGAGCTCAATTATGGAAGCCTCCTTGGATGGCGGGAGTGCTTATGGTCTGCCCCTGCCTTCCCTTGAGGGTTCACTGTGATGTCTTTGGCCATTCTAACTTGACCAGCTGAGATGTGGACGACACCACAACAGAATGTCCCTCGAAACCCCCAGGAAGAACAACGTGATAAAAAAATGCCCGCCAAAGTCGGATGTGCTGGCCTAAGGGTGGCAAATAAAACTGGAACAATGCAAAAACGTCAGAGTGAAATGTCCCTCGTGCCTGGAACAAGATTTTGTCTTCCGGCCGGAACAGCTCTGACTATCTTATCTTCCGGGCACAGTGTCCGTACACTTCCGAACCGAAAGCTTGCTGAGTGGAAGTCGTCTGCAGACTGACCATTCCTGGTTTGTGTGAGGAGCGGCACTTATCGAACGAAATGCCCAATACATTGAAGTGAGGAATTAAAGCAACCATAAGCAGGACGTGGCGATTCCTTGGGTGAGGCCAGTACCGGAGCATTATGTGTCGGCTCTGAAAATATGGAAGCCTCCTTGGATGGCGGAGAATACCCATGGACTACCCCTGCTTTCCTTTGAGGGCTGACCGTGAAGTCTTCGACCGTTCTAACTTGACCAGCTGGGTTGTGGACGGCACCACAAAAATGAGAGGTCCCCAGGAATGCTAACTTGGTTTAGAAAATGCACGCAAAAGTCGGATGTGTTGGTCTAAGGGTTTTGACCCAAGGGTGCATAACGAAACACACCGCAATTACGTCTGAAAAAAACAAAAAACCCACTCTGGATGAACGCAGAAGAAGAAGATTTAATTGCACTGGGTTTTGTCCCATATTGCTCAGTCTCTCTCCACAGAGCAACTAGCCACCTGCTGAAAGCATCACACAGAATATAAACTCCTTAGTTCCTAGTGACAATCCCCAGAGGTCTCAGATAATTTTATGCTTATGACTCGAATGACAGTCTAAAAACAAACTCATGGCCTTCTGAGCATGAGGCAAACGGCTTGATCACCTCACCACGGAGGGGATCCCCCCCACCCACACACACACACACACTCACTCATTCATTCATTCATTTATTGGCACCTTGCCGCCTCGACAGATTATAATTCGTTACATTGTGCTATAAAAAAGCCTGATAACTACAACCCATGGCGGTAACGAAGGTGACTGATCAGACCAATTTGTGCTGTAAATGTTCCTTCACAATGGATGCATATGAACACATGGTAATTTCCACCATCACATACCACCTTTCGTCTCACACGCTCAGTGATATGTGAGTGCGCGTATGTGAAAATGAATGAATGCAGAATAGTTGAATCCAACCGGCACTCAGTGTGTGATGTGGTCAGTGCTATCCCAGCCACCTTTACTTCCCTTGGCATTCTTGGTACTCATTTTAGACTGTTGACCTGGAAGCCCCTGTCAATGTTTGAACAATTGAATTTCCCCATTTGTGAATCAAACCCATGACTACCGGTTCAGAAGGCGAATGGCCAGTCTGCCACTGAGGCTCTTACCACTACATAATGGGTACCAGATAATTTTCAGTATTGTCTGGGAAGGAAATATGGCAAGAAGGGTAACTGACCACCTCTCACGCCGTGGCCGATCTCACTGGTGTCTGGTATGCTGTGGCCTAGAATATGTGAGAGCCCGACACTTCACACCCTCATGGCAGTGCTGCCATGGGACAGCCTTCAACGTTTAGAAATTGCAGTCCTTCTGTAGTAGATACTGCTATAATACAGGAAACGTTAAGGATGTCACATATACAAGGTAATAGTTTTATGAATTTGGGGGACCACCACTACTATATGCCATCGTTTTTCAGTTAATTTACATCAAAGTAGGGTTTCTTGTTTATCAACTCCATATTCCAGGGGGTCAGCAAACTAAGACCTGCAGGCCGGATTCGGCCCGCAACGTCAGTTCATCAGGCCCGCCGACGGTACTCGAATTTGCTTGATAAAACGTATGGAACACGAGACGTGATACAATTTAAATTTAAATATTATGTTTAGAATACTAAGAGATCTTCACACGTGAGGACACCTCCTGGTTATTATGTTCCTTAAATTTACTATTTTAAGTTTTAAATTATTGCATCTAGATTTTCTTGTTTATTGTAATGGTTGCTTATTCCGTGCCATCCCAAGTCCTTCCCCGGCTCATGGTAGCACCGCCTACCCTCTAACATTACCATGGTTTCCATGGCAACACACATAAACACGCATCTTTCCCGCCCCCATATGGGTCTGGCTTTCAACACAGGTCCGACGCTCCAGAAATTTTTACTTCTTTTTGCCTGTTATCCATTTTATAGGTATGTAACAAGGATTTCTTTGTTTGACAGTGATAGGTAAGTGATGTACAAGTGTGGATAGAGACAATAAAGTAGCAAACATAAGCATTAAAATGCCATAGAAGCCTCGTGTTATCATGAAAATATGATCCTCAGCCGGTTTGTTTGAAACTATCAGCCTTTCGGCAAGTTCAGTTGTGCAGAGAACAGAAGAAATTGGAGAGAACATAGTGCTATAGATACGAGAGGAAACTAGGAACTTGTTGTGGTATTCTCTACCGCTGGATGAGTCTGCTGATTCTCGAGTACGTCACAACTTCTCGTGTTCATTCGTGGTGTCAATTTGGACTTCCAGATAATGGAAGAGTTGGCATCCGTTTGCAGCATGCATGGAACAACAACTGGAAAAGACATTTTCGTGGAAGTGAGAAGAACAAAAATCAGCTTAGAGGTGTTACAGTTGATGGAGTGAGGAAGTGTCTGGTGTAGCAGATCATGACTCAGTTGGAAGATTTGCAAATTCCGGGCGCTCTGTTCATACAATGCATCATACATCAGCAAGCACTCTGTTTGAAAGACTTAGATATTTATTGTGTACTGAAACCAGTCGTGTCTGCTGTGAACTTTATTTGGTAACACACACTCAATCACTGTCAGTTCCAGGCTTTTCTTGCAGAAATTGATTCTGAATTCTGTGACTTGCTTTATCACACATCAGTGAGGTGGCTCAACTGCGGTAAAGTCCTGTTTCGTTATTACAAGCTCTGAAACGAAATAGATGTTTTCGTCACTGAAAAAGATAGAGCTGATCCACAGCTTTAAGATCCTACCTGGCTGTCAAAGTTGTCATTTTTGGTCAACATCACATCCCGCATGAATGAAATGAACTTGAAACTTCAGGGAAAGTATAACCTCGTCTGTGATCTCTACAGATTCATCAAAGGATTTCGGAGAAAGCTGTCATTGCTTGAAGCACAACTGGAAGGAGGAAACTTTTCTCATTGTCACCGTTTTAAAGAGTTGTGTGCTGCAATCGTCGAAGATGTCAACCTCGATTTTCCGAAAAAAGTTATTCGTGACTTTAAGAAGAATTTTTTGGAGAGATTGTCAGATCTCAACAGAATTGAGAGTGATATTCTTCTGTTCCAGAATCCGTTCGATTGTAACCTTGATGATGTGCCAGTTGAACTACAGTTGGGGCTAATTGATTTGCAAGCAAATGACTTGTTGAAAGAGAAGCACAGAGAAGGAAAACTTTTTTTAATTTTACCGCTGCTTACCTGATATTGAGTTTTTAGAAACTGAAGAAATTTGCCGCTGGTATGGTATCAGTGTTTGGAACAACTTATGTCTATGAGCGAACATTTTGAAAAATGAAGTATGTGAAGTCAACACATCGAACGAGATTGACTGATGAACATTTCAAAGCAATTCTCTTGATTGGATGCAGCAATTCCAAACCAAACATTGATGATATCTTGAAAGCCAAACGTCAGTTTCACAATTCACAAACCTTTTTGCTGCTTAGTTTGTGGATTCGGATTGTGCACA